>JAEQML010056635.1:0-33602 GCA_016904865.1 Pissodes strobi
AGGGTATGGTACAGGTATGTGGATGACATTTTCGCCGTTTTCGACACAACAACCGCTAATATCGAAGATTTTGTAACCAAACTAAATAACCGTTTCCCCACCATTAAATTTACTTATGAAGTCGAGAACAATGGCAAACTTCCATTTTTGGATACTTTAGTGATTAGGAACGATAATAACACATTAGAATTTGATATTTATAGAAAAAGTACTGCCACTAACCGATATATTCCTAATGACTCCTTCCACTGCGACCAACACAAATTGGCCAGCTTACATTTTTTGGTACACCGTATGGTTAACTTTCCTCTCAGCAGAGAAAGATTTAATAATGAAAAGGAGACAATTACGAATATAGCGAAAGTTAATGGTTTCAACACTAACTTAATAAATAGACTAATTAATAGGCATTTGTTTAGAAAGACCATTCGTGATTCCACTTCTTTCGTCAACCAGGATGAAAATACAAAATATGTCTCGATACCATATAATCCTCAGTATACTAGAGGACTTCAAAAAGTCTTTAAGGAAGTAGGTTTAAAATTAGTATACCAAACTCAGTTCAATATTAAGAAATTATTAGGTGGTCCAAAGGACAAAATTGAAATATTAGAAAGAAGTGGAATATATGAAATTGGATGCATGGATTGTAACCAAAAATATGTTGGGCAAACGAGAAGATCTATACAAACGAGATTCAAGGAACACATAGCTCATTTAAAGTATGGTAGAACAGAAAAATCAAGTGTTGCCGAGCATGCTTTTGATAACAATCATAGAATAACAATTAAAAATTTAAAATTAATTCATAATATAACTGATAGGAGATTATTAGACGCATATGAAAGTATGGAAATTATTAAATGTAAGAATAGTTTAAATAGAGATAGAGGGCCTATTCCGTATAGTCCATTGTATTGGTTGATCAAGCGTGACTAGTGGAATTCCAGGATTGGTTCCTTTGGTTCCGCTTGATTAAGCAAACATTTAGTATAAAAGCGAGTTAGGTAGAGTTTTAAATTTAGTTTTAATCATCTCCTGATGATGCTAACATGGTTAGCGAAACGCGCGTCGAGTGCAATAATTCTGTTTCGGTATTGTGGATAAAACTCCGTTTTAGTGCATGTTGCCGAAGGTTCCAAACCCCAACATAGCATCTTCGAATTTAACCTGCAGATAAAATTAACCGGAACTTTTAAACCTCCAGTTAAATTCAAAGTTACCATCATTCGATAGCTTATGAAAACCCAACATAGAAATGTGCAAACCGTTTTCTTTGATCTCGTGCGGTTTAGATAGCCTGTCAAAGTGTCAAAATGCCCGACTTTCAACTATCAATATTTGGTAAACAGCTAAAGATAATTATAGGATATTATACACAAAATATGTTTAGATTTTTCTAGAGAGTCCAAAAATGTAGTAGATAATACACTAAATTTTTAAAAATATATCAAAGTGACTGACCCCTAGCACTTTTATTTGATGTTCAAATGATTTTTGCTGAACATATCCGAATTCGCGGGAGAAAATTACATAATATGGCTATTTCAGTTTTTTTTTTTATAAAAGTACAGGGAAAGTCAAAAAATCACCTTGTCTAGTCCTCGTTGGATAACCCTGTACTTTTATGTTCAATTTAATCATTTAAAAAGAAAATATTAAGTTTTTTTTTTATTTTAAATATATATGTTTTCTTTCTGTCCTCAAAATGACAATCTTTTCAGGAGAGTGTGATAGATCCTAGGGGCCAAATTACAGCTATAGCCGATGATGTCAAATAAGGTCCGTCCGATTCTGGTCAGCACGACCAAGGAACGACATATTCAAGAATAATAAACTAGAGAGGATGGATGCTTCCCATAAGAGCCTATGTTCACTCACTATCGCCCCGTGCCCCGCGGTCCCCTCATCCACATCGTCGTCCCTGTGACGTTCCTGCACGACGAACGTCCTTCATTTCGCCATTGCTGTCATTGGTTCTTCTATGTTTTCGTTGTGTTTTCAGCTTTTTTCGTGACATTTTCGAATATTTTTAAACTATTGATAGTTGTGTTTTGGTGCTTTGAACATTAAGAAACTTGATATTTATTATATTTTTCGTTTAATCCTAAAAAAATCTCGTAAATTGAGGATTAAAGCAGACACTATAGGGCCTGTTTGGAGAGTATTTTTCTGTGTAGTGTTTTTATTGATTTGTTTTATTAAATAAGGCCCAAACAACTTAAATTATTTTTAAATGTAAGCAAGTCTGAGAGTAATAATAATATTTTACCCAATATTGTAGAGAAGTTGTCAAATTGAGGGTTTTATTACACAGTGTGGCTATTTAGGTTATATACAATATTTTTAGGCATGTTCACGTATGCATACACTGGAAAGTAGTTCTTATTTATTAATTGCTTAAGTTCCTTAAATTATGACCTTGCATATCACGTTAGAATATCATAAATATATTATGTCATACAGCAGTGTCGAATCATATATTAAGGATTTTTCATTCATATAAGCAGCCAATTCATGGGCGCCCCCCCTGGAATATCAAAATAGCGCTTGGTTTAAAAGTACATTTCAAAATCAGTGAAACATGCCTGAAAATTACATTGACCCTTTTCTTACAATATGTACCACAACAACAATAATTGAAAGATCTTTATTATTATTATTATTATTATTATTATTTCTTTCTTTGTTTAGTCTCACATTTACATATGTGGTAAAAGGTAGTGAGGGCTTTCGCAAAACTCACACCTTGGTGACTTATTTTAGGATTTTCCTGACTATCCGACATGTTTCTAGGATCACTGATTTTTGCATGACTGTTATTAGTTGATGTGGAAGATTATGTTTCGTGAATCCTGCGGGTAACTCCGGTGGTAGGAGGCCTGTGACTGAGATGACTACGGGGAGGATGAGGACTTCTTCCATTTTCCACATTGATTTTATTTCCTCAGCTAGGTCCGTGTATTTTCGTATTTTCTCTGTTATTGTCTTCTGTATGTTGTGGTCCAGGGGGTGTGCAATATCTATTAACATTGTGATTTTGTTAATTTTGTCTATTACTGTTATATTTGGTCTATTGTTTACAATTGTTTTATCAGTTATAATTCCTCGGTCCCAGTATATTTTGTAATTCTGGTTCTCGTTGACTTGGTCTGGTGTGTATTTGTAGTACATCTCTTCTATTGTTGTAATGTTATGTTTGTGGAGTAAGTATTTGTGGAGGATTTTGGCTGTCAGATTGTGCCTGTTTAGGTATTCTGTTTGTGCTAGGATAGAACATCCTGATGTTATGTGTTGTCTCGTTTCGGGCATGGATTTACACACTATACAGTTATCGTTTTCTATGTTAGTTTTTGTTATGTACTTTTGGTAATTTTTTGTCGGCACAACTTGGTCCTGTATGGAGAACATGAATCCTTCTGTTTCGCTGTACAGTTGTCCGAGTTCGATC
The DNA here is from genome assembly GCA_016904865.1 of Pissodes strobi. NCBI lineage: Eukaryota > Metazoa > Arthropoda > Insecta > Coleoptera > Curculionidae > Pissodes > Pissodes strobi. The sequence goes on from JAEQML010056635.1 coordinate 3,452, forward strand.
CACTTGGTTGACAGCTGATGTTGTTTATCTAGTATCTAGATCGTTCTTGAATTTGCCATGTAGTTTTTTGCTGTTCCATGTCTGTGAGATGTTTGTGAGGAATGTTTTCTTGTCTATTTGTTGCATTTGTGTGTGTATGTGCTGAGTGGTGTGTATTTGTTGTCTGCTTGTTTGATAGACGCGTGTAGTGGTGACTGTGTTGCCTTCATGTTGAAGTATCTTTGTAAGCTATGTATTTGAATGTTATGTGTTAGTTCGATGTTGATTAGGCCTCGTCCTCCTTGTTTCCTAGGTAGATATAGCCGAGTTAGGGTGTAGGGCTCTATTATCCGTTAGGATTTTTCTTGTTAGTCTGTCTAGTGCTTGTACGTCCGTTAAGGTCCATTTTATGACTCCGAATAAGTAGGTTAGTATGGGTATTGCCCAAGTATTTATAGCCTTAATTTTATTTTTTGCGTTGAGTTGGGTGTGCATGATTCTTCTTAGCCTGTTCTTATATTTGTTTTCTATGTTTTCTTTCATTTCTTTCGTTTTATGTGTAAGTGTTTCGTTTACTCCTAAGTATTTGTATGTTTCGTTGCTAGGTAGTTTAGGGAATGTTATGTTATTTATTAAAAGCTCTATGTTGTTAGTTTCCGTTGTTTTACCTTTTTTTGCTATAAGTGAAGTTCATTCGTATGTCCTTAGAGAACTTAGTAGTGGTTTCCAATAGCGAGGATAGTTGATTTTGGTCCGGCGCATATAACTTTAGATCGTCCACGTAGAACAGGTGTGATATTTTGTAATCTTTTGTTGGGCTGTATCCAATATTTATCGACTTTCAAAGGCTGAGTGGGTTGAGAGCTAGGATAAACCATTTTGGGCTAGTGTCTCCCTGGAAGATTCCTCCTCTTATTTTTATGTTATTAATTTCTAGATCTGTGTGGGGTAGGATGAGTATTAATTTTGTTTCCCAATTTTTCATTGTTTGTTTAAGGAAGCGCATGATGTTCTGATCGATTTTATAGATTTCTAAAATGGTTAGCAACCATGTATATGAGGAACGGAATCATAAGCTTTTTGGTAATCTATCCAGGCAACAGCTATGTTTCTGCCTTTTGCTTCTGCTTATCTCGTTATCACGCTGTCTATTATGAGCTGCTCTTTGCAGCCTTTCGCACCTTTTGTACACCCTTTCTGTTCTTCGTGTTCGATTTTTTGCTCTGTGATATGTTTTGTTACCTTTTCTGCTATTATTTTTGTGATAATTTTGTATATAGTGTTAAGGCATGTGATGGGTCTGTAGTTTTTAGGATCGTGTGTATTTTCGTTCTTAGGTTTGATATATGTTATGCTCTGTGTTAAGGATGGTGGAACCTCTGTTGGATGGGTAATTACATGTTGAATTATTTATGCCATTTTTCCATGTAGTGAAGTAAGATGTTTCCAGAAATAATTATAGATTTTATCTGGTCCTGGCGCATTCCACTATGGCAGCTTCTTCAGTATGATTCTTAATTTATCTATAGTTATTTCATATGGCATCATTGGTTCCACTGTCTCTGTTCTTTTTGCTCTGTTTTGATCCACTCACTATTCTCGTGTTCCACTGGTTCTGACCATAATGACTTCCAGTATTGGTCGACTTCTGCTTGTTTTGGTGCTTTTATATTTGTTGGTTCTTCGTTTGCTCGTTCTAAATTCTGGTAGAAATGCTTTTCGCTTGATGTGAAGTTTGTGTTGTCTTGTTTCCTTTTGTGGGAGATGATGTACCTCTTCAGTTTCTTACTTGACGCCATTAGCTTTTGTTTCAGTGTATCTATTGCTTCTGTTATTTGTGCTGTTCTTGTATCTGTGTTGTTATTTATGTTGAATTTTTGGTAGAGTTTGTCATGTTTTTGTTTTGGGTCTACCAATGAGTTATTCATTTGTGTAAGATCACTACGAATTTGACTGATTTTGTGTTCCAACCGTTTTTGCCATGGAGGTTTTTTGGTTGGATCTGTTTTGGCTTTTCTGTTACTTGGTTTATTTTTGTTGGTGATTCCCAAGGTATCTGTGATTGATATGGCTGTGATATATGTTATGTCTATAAGGTCTTCTACACTTTTTACGTCGTCTGTGTATTTATTGATGTAGTTGTTAGATATTTGAGCTGTATTCGTTGTATTTCTGTTATATTTCAGCTTAGGTAGACGTTTCCTGTAGCTGAGATTACTTGCTTTGTATAGTAGCATATTTTTGTTGAATGTTTGTTCGATTTCCGTCAATAACCTTTGGTTGTCCATATTATTTGAGTTTGTCTGTATGTTTTCTCCGGCTATATCTGTATGTGTTTGGTTTATGTGTATATGTAATTCAATTGCATGAGTCGTTTGGGTCGTTTGGGGTTCATCTTCGTTTTGTGTTGCTTGTTCTGTTTCTGGTGCACTTTCTCCCTGTGTTTCTAATCTTACTTGTTCTTTGATCATGTCGATTTCAGTTTCTGTTAAGTATCCCTTTTTCTCTATCGCTCTTTTTCTGTCACATATGTTTTGTTCACTGGATTCCGATTCTGGGTATATTTTCTTCCATTCTTTGTAAAAGTTTTTCCGATGTCCCGTTGTTTGGTTCTCGTACTGAGCAGCTCTGAAAAAAGCCTTGAACACATCTATGTTGTTTTGCTTTGTCCATCTTAGCCTTTGTGCCTGTCTCTTGGGAGGAGCAGATTGAGACTGTCCTAAACCATGAGTGGGTAGAGCCGCTGTTGGTAGTTCCTTGTCGTTGCCTGTGTCGTCAACTTGGTTGGTCGGCTGGTTGGTCCCGCGTCGCTCCCGACCGTGGCGGCGCTCGTCCGAGGTTTCGGTTCTTTCCTTTGGAACCCTCTGTACTCACCAAAGGGGGGTTAGCCCCTTGGCGGTTGTGCCGGTTTTGTCCACCCCAGGTATTTTATTTCCCTGGCACCCTTCAGTCTTAGAGACTGACGAGCGTCCCCATCGCTAGGGGCGGCCCCCGATAGCAGTCCGGCTTCAGCCACGGGTTAGTTTGTGTTATTATTATTATTATTATTATTATTATTATTATTATTATTATTATTATTATTATTATTATTATTATTATCTTACAGTGCCCTTCGACCTTCGATGCGTAAAAACCTAATTGAGATCAACCATGTCTCAGGAAAGATTCTCTGGTCTCTGTATGCTAACCGTTCACAGAGAATTTGTGAATAATAATAAAGACAGAGTTATTGACAAAGCAATAAATCGGTTTTCACAATCTGCTATTACTTTTCTGCGATTAGGAAAATATAGGAATGTACATCCACAGTACACAGTATATTTTTTAGGGTAGAGATATTTCCAATACCAAATTTAAGTCAAAGTTACGCTACAGTTATTTTAAGTTAAAGCCTCGCAAACCGAAACCGTATATGTGTATTTTGACAAAAATATTCAAGTTTCAATCTATCTTTACTTTGCAATATTTGTGTACAAATAATACAATTTTTAAAATAAATTAAACCTAACCAAAGAAAAAAAAGAAGAATTTTAACGATTGAAGGTTTGATTGTTATCTTATATCATTAAGAGCGAAGTCCAGTTCCAGTTTACTTTTGTTGCCTGTTGCCCAGTTCGACTTTTTTACGTTTAATTGACTTGGGAAATTTGTCAATAATGCTTGGTAAAAGCCGCTTCGTCCGCTCGTAGAAGGCGTGTTTTAGTAACAATTGGGTGTGGCACCCCAAAAATCAGCCTTCGACATCGGCTGCGTCGAGCTTTTCCCTCATCGACTTACCCCCCCCCCCTGCACTTTCACCTGCCTGCGCCCATGGCACCCATGTTACTTGTCACAAGAAGATTATTATTTTGAATATCGGTAAACATGTACAGGATTATCCAACGAGGACCTATCCTACCTATCTTTAGCTGTTTACCAAATATTGACAGTTGAAAGTCAGGTAATTTGACACTTTGACAGGCTCTAAAATCTAAGCCGCACAAGATAAAAAAAAACGGTTTGCACATTCCTATCTTAAATTTTCATAAACTATCGAATGACCGAATGACAGTATCTTCGAATTTAACCTGCGGATAATACACTCGCCGGCACAAAATTCCGCCACCCTGAAATTTTGGCCAAGTTTGATATTTTATAACTTTCTTATTTTTTATCCGATTTTCATGATTTTATTACCAGTTTTTAGATCCGTTTATTGTTTTTTTTTTAATTTTTTTATGAAATAACATTTTTCGATTAAGCTATATTATACAGGAGTAAATCAAACTGTTGTTTTTTGTCGTAACTTCAAAACACCCTGTGGAAAAATTGAGGTGGATAATTTTATTTACATACTGTTTCTTGTAATCTTTGATGTATTCTAATCATTTCGTTTTTTGATTCAGTCCATTATCTTTTTTCTGCTACGAGCTGCAATTTTTTTTATTAAAGCGATGTTATTTTTAGAAAAAATTATGTCAAGCTTTCGATTAAAAATTACCGACACGATTATTGTGACAGAATGTTTGACAGTGACAATACTATAATTTGTTGTATGTCAATATGGTATTAACTCCAGCAGACGTGGGTAGAATTGTTGCGTTAATAGAGGATGGCCGTAGCAAAAGTTATGTCGCCCGGGCTCTGAGAATTGCGCGGTCTACAATTCGAGATGCCTGGAATAGGTATTTATAGACGGGGACTTTTACTAGGCGGAGAGGCTCTGGCAGAAGAAGAATGACCACTGCAGCTGATGATCACTTTGGCATCGTTAGTTCTTTAAGAGATCGAAGATCTACTGCTGTGTGTCTAAAAAAGAACTTGCAAATAATTCGTCGAGTAAATGTAAGTGAAAGAACGATACGTAGAAGATTGGCAGAAGCTGGGCTTCATTCACGAAGGCAAGCATTATGTCCACAACTCTTTCCTCGTCATCGACAACAGCGACTGAGGTTTGCAAGATTGCATTCTGACTGGACTCTAGAACAATGGGAAACATACTATTCACACATGAATCCAGGGTTTGTTTAAGGTCGCCGGATGGTCGTGAGCGGTTATACAGCCGTCGAAATGAAAGATATGCTGACTGCACCATATCAGAACGAACCTCATATCATGGCGGTTTAGTGATGATTTGGGGGTATTTCTACTGAAGCCCGCACCGATCTTGTATTTGTTGAGAATGGAGCTCTAACCGCCCACCGTTACATTGGGGAAATCATCCAAGAAGCTGTTGTTCCCGATGAAGTTGGACTTCCAAGATTGGAATGGCACGCATGTAGCCCGGATCTCAACCCAATCGAACATCTGTGGGATCAACTTAAAAGGGCTGTTCGTCGTCGTCCTGTGCAACCACAAACCTAGCAAGACTTACGACTGGTGCTGACCGAAGAATATAAGGCTATTCCTCAAGAAAGAATAACAAACCTTATTCATTCGATGCCACGAAGACTGCAAGCTGTCATTGTTGCGAGAGGAGGAAATACACGTTATTAAAATCGTTTTTGTTAATTATTAACTTTATGATATACCTAGTGTCTGTTTTTCTTAATAAAAATTGGCTTCAAATCAGCGTTTCATTTAAAATTTTCCAGCTCGCAGCAGAAATGAGATAATGGAATGAATCAAAAAATAAAATGTTTAGAATACATCAAAGATTACAAGAAACAGTATGCAAATGAAATTATCCACCTCAATTTTCCTACAGGGTGTTTTGAATTTACGACAAAAAAAAACAGTTTGATTTACTCCTGTATAATATAGCCTAATCGAAAAATGTTACTTTATAAAGTTATTAAAGAAAAACACAATAATTGGATCTACAAACTGATAATAAGATCATGAAAATCGGATACAAAATAAAAAAGTTATAAAATATCAAACTTGGCCAAAATTTCAGGGTGGCGGAATTTTGTGCCGGCGAGTGTATTAACCGGAACTTTTAAACCTCCGGATAAATTCAAAGTTACTATCATTCGATAGCTTATGAAAACCCAAGATAGGAATGTGCAGACCAATTTCTTTGATCTCGTGCGGTCTAGATTTTAGAGGCTGTCGAAGTGTCAAAATGCCCGACTTTCAACTGTCAATATTGGCAGCTAAACATAGGTAAAGGATATTATACACAAAATGTGTTTAGATTTTTCTAGAATCCAAAAATGTTGTAATATACAGGGTGTTCCATTTAAAAATATATCAAAGTGACCCCTAGCACTTTTATTTGATGTTTTTTGTTGATATATCCGAATTCGCAGGAGAAAATTACATAAGATGGCTATTTCAGATTTTTTTATAAAAGTACAGGGAAAGTCAAAAAATCGCCTTGCCTAGTCCTTGTTGGATAACCCTGTACATAGATACAAATATACCTTTTTGAAGATTGAAAGAAATTTTTAACTAATTAATGTTCAACTTTTCTCTTTTGATATGATATTTTAGATATAGCTACAAGTAATATAATAATATATGAATCGTTTATTTAAGAAAGGTACTAACTAACATTTTCTGAGAAGCAATTATTAATTTGGCCCACACGGTACAAAAGAGATTTTATTTTTATTTTTATCTATTTTTCTCTCGTGAACTCATACTTTTAAGGATACTTTTCATACAAGATTTAATAATCCCCGAATCGTTAAACATCTATTTACTGGTTGACTTATCCAGGTTTCCTTAAATTCAAATAAAAAAAACTTGTAAGAAATATTTTTCATTCATTACTGAAAAAAAAATAATTTCATAAGAAATAGTTTAATTTTATTACCCATTTAAAATTTTGAGTTTAAACATAATTTTATAAACTTTAAATAAGAAAAAATAGTCTTGCCCGTACGTCTTTGCCATAATATGTATGTTAAGCCTTTCGCGTCAACTATGTCACGACAGAGCAGCTGTCAGCGAAAAAATTTACTAGCGTCTTCAGACAGCGCAGCGGTCCATTTTATACTTTTCTGTGGGTCCGCGAATTAAGATTCAGAAGACTGGAAAACTCTTTTTTAAAAACGTTTATTAACTTTGAATATTACAATTACGTGTTATACTAATTAGAGGTTGAAATAAGAATGATTCTACAAAATATCGTTAAGATGAAAGTAGCCTATTATCAGTTTTCGAATACATTAAGAGGCAAATATCTAATTAACTTTGGACTTTCTAGATCCTATGACTAACCCCTAATCTGTCTTAATGTGCCCTATTGAAATGTAAATACAAATAATAATTAAGATGGAGACATAGTGGATAGACCTAAGTTAACGATAATACTTAATTACTGTCCAGGTCCGTAATTCGCGCATCATAATGTTTACATTTGTATTTTTTTCACTCGCTTCGCTGGCTCCGGAGCGCAACCAAACGAAAATCACCCAAAACAAACCCAAATTTAAAAAAAGGAGACAAACATAACCTTAAAAAAATTTAAAATTACAAGACCATTGAAAGCAATTCAGTGTACCGTAAAGACATGGATACTTCTGCCGATTCGGTCAACGTCGGGTCGCGTAGTGGAAAGTAGACAATAGACCGCTGTCGGAAGACGCTATACTAAAAATCCGGCCAATGTAACCATCCTCTCTAGTTTATTATTCTTGCCACATCTCGATCTCGAGGTAACGTTATCAACAACATAATTACCATGGACTTCATTGTTGATTCAATAATTCCTCCTACGATAGTTATCTTATTGGTAAAGTTACCATGAGATGGATTATATCGGAGGTGAATAGTTGAATTTAATTTAATAGAGTATAAATAACTTGTAGAGTGTCGTATTTGGAAAGAGATCGAATCTCCGTCACAAAATATGGTTTCGGAAAACTAATTGGTCAATAATAATAATTCCGCAAGGTGCACTTATTGGGTTCGCGCGCGCGTCGAAACTAAATTCCCGTTCGGAAATGCAATTTGTCTAAAATAATGTGTATAGAGCCGAGCAAAAAAGCTTTTTGGCCGTGCATCAAGCGCCTGCAGGCGTTATTTTCGGTCGCACACGAGTGGTCCTCGGGGATTTCGGACAATGACAGTATTTTATATTATATGGCCGGCCAATAGTTTACGGCGAATTTATATATCTATTTGGATGATCTATCGCGGCGTTCAGGGGGAAATTACCTTTATTGTCGGCTCGATTTATGGGCGGCTGGAAAAGAGTAAAAAAAAAATCGTGTTTTAGTGCCGTGCCCCGACTATATACGGACGTGTTGTATTTCATATCACGATGCGGTGTATACAGGGTTTATGGTTCTACGAAGGCGGTCCCAGAAGGTTTTGTCCACTTCCTTCCTTGTGTTTATTATTTTCCCTTCTTAATATATGAGCAGTGACAGTTCTAAGATATAGAGCCGTTCATTCTGTCGAAAGTTAACATTTATGTGTTATGCGCACCTTGCATCACGGAACACCTATTATTTTATTTTTAATGAATTTAAAAAATCATGGAAATATGCAAAGATCGAATCCAGAACCTCTAGACTCCTAGAGAATATAATAACCGTTAGTTCATCAAAGAAGTTGCAGTTGATAATTACATGAGTAAACACTAGTAAGATAATGCAAAAAATTGTATATGCGTAACGATTTTTAGATTTTTTTAGAAAACCATTTTATAACATTATAACGGAAACAATAATGACAAAAAATTTAAAATTTTTCTAACGACAATAATTTGGATAAATATGAGTAACAAAATTAAAATAAGCCTAGTATGGTGTTGTCTAGCATCCTATATTATGAAACTCAAATATTTCTGCTTGGTATAACCTGAGTAGATAGGCTATGGGGTTTCTGGCTCAAATTTCGTGAATTTTACATGTAAATCTCCTTAAGAAAATTTAAGGTCCGATGTAATATTTTTTGTGCCAGGCACGAGCTGGCTTAGCTGGGGATATCAAGATTTGGGCAAACATCACCGGCTTATGCTATAGCATATTTGCGGCCCCGCGACCGCGTAATGCATAAGTAACCCTATCCACCATAAATTCCCGACCCTAATGACTTCGTCAATAATCAGGGACTTGAGCGATATTATTTTTAAGGTGTGGCATCGGTAAACTAATCCAACTTTTAGAATACATCCTAGGCTTTGGAATATCAAACGTCTTCATCGCAGCTTTCCTAATATTACTATTAACTACATAATTTTTTAATCAATAAAAGTTTGTAGAGCCACTCAGGAATCGAACCTATGACCTTAATATTCATAGTTCAACAATATTTACCACTAATCCATTGCTGAACTTGGGAATATTCGCTTAAATGCTGTATTTGAACTTAAATACAGTCGGGCAGCAGCAGTAGTTAAGATCTTAATTATGTATAAAGGCTTGATAAGGACCGTTTTTATGCTAGATGTTCGACTTATCAATAATTTTATACATTTAGACTTACGTAGGGCTTAAAAACGCCATTATTTCTTAAAATTTTGAGAAATGTAATAGGATTTTTTTTCTTTTGCGCCTCTAGTCCTGTATGCAAAATATTATTCACCTACGAACACCGTCATTAGTAGATAGATATAGACAGAACCAAAACAGTCCACCTCCGAAGGACGGTTATCGCAGGCAATCCGCGAGGTTTTCGGCGACTTGGGCTATGGCATATTTAAGAGTGTGGCACCATTTTTATATGTCTTTGGTGGCAGCCGTGTGATGTATAGATATCCGTGCCGTGCCATAAATTCCCGGTCATGACATCACTGTCAATGGTTAGGCCACTTGGGTTACAACATTTTAAAGGTTTGGGTTAATGTAGGACATCTTCTTGCATTTACGTCAGTTTTCGTTTACTGATGACCATCCTCAGGGATTTGATCTCCAGATGTCATCTGTCACGATTTACTCACTTGGACTATATCATTTTAAAGCTTTTGCGTAATAATTCCTAGCTCCCCGCCATGAAATAGTGCCGCCATAAATTTGAAAGGTTTCGTTTAATGTAAATTATCCTCAAGTATTTAGACCTGATGTCGGTTACTGTAATCATTCTCAGATATTTGACCCTAATATCATTTATCCACATTCGTTGTTGGGTTATATCATTTTAAAGGTTTTAAACAAATAAATATAATTAAATCCATAAGGTAAAGCTATAAAGGTGTGTGTGGAAGGTTCTTATGAGAATGCCATGTGGTATAGGGTATCATCATTCAAAGTGTGGAAAATCTCACTCCACGCATGGAAGTGTGGAAATGTGAGACTTATAATAGGAAAAGTTCATCGGGGCATGGAATCGAGGAGAACTAAAAATAGCTCTAAGTTCTAACAGCTAAAAAATAATTTATTAAATATTTTATATTTTTTGAGAAGTATGATATTAAACCAGTGTGGAGTTGCTAATTCTCCATCGGGCGCCTCCCCAGGTGGCGGATAGGGGAATGCCTCTCAGATATGAGAGGTGTCGAGGAAATAAAATATTTGAGGCGGACCAAAACTATCGAAGCGTCTGTTCTGCAAGGAGAAGCGGCTTCAGACGACGTCTGACCCCATGTTAGGGGCAGTCGAATAAGGAGGATTATAAACCCTTCAGAAGGCAACGCAAAACCACTGAAGCAACCATAGAAATATGGCCCTCAGTCTCCGGCAAAAAGAGGGTGCTAAGAAACCCCGGAGTTAAAAATAAAAATAAAAAAGCAGCTCATATTGGAACATGGAATGTTCGAAGCATGTTTGAAGCACGAAAACTAGCTAACATAATACAAGAGATGGATGGGCTTGGAATGTCCATTCTTAAAATAAGTGAAACTTGGTAGCCTGGCACAGGACAGTGCAATACAAACGACCAAGTTTTTTATGACTCTGGTAACGAAGACAGAGACCACAGAAGAGGTGTAGGAACAAGACTATGAGGACTATGGTCTGTTCATTGCTGGCGATTATAACCTGCCAAAACCTGCTTGGTCTAATGCCTCACTAGTTACTATGACGTCCGGTTATCCTTCGTCAGCTGAATCTGTTGTCGAAACCTTCCCGTACCTGAACCTTGCCCAAATTAATGACGTCCCAAATGCAAATGGTGTTTTTTTAGACTTAGTTTTTACCAATGACCAGTGTGATAAAGTGCTATGTGCAGATGAGGCTTTAATAAAATGTGATATGCACCATCCAGCGTTACTGATTAAACTAAAATTTGATTTTAACTATGATGTTTTAGTTTTTGAGGATGAAATTTATGATTTTAAGAAATGTAATTTTAATGAAATAAATATTCTATTGTATATATCTATACTGGTATAGTATTCTGATCTCGGATGTTGACAGTGATGTTAACTGTTTGTATAATGTAATAAATGATGTCATTCAGATGTTTACGCCTAAGATTAAGATCAAAAATAGTTTTAAATTCCCTATATGGTTTAGTACCGAACTTAAGAACAATATTCTCCTGAAAAAAATTGCACACAAGAAGTATAAGGTATCTGTTAGTATGTCTGATTATGATAAATTTCGGGTTTTGAGGTCTTTATGTAAATGTCAGGCTGATGAATGCTATAAAAAGTATATAGCTAGAACTGAGGATAATGTTTTGCAGGATCCGAAGAGTTTTTGGAAGTACATTCACTTCAAAACTAAGAGTAATGAGCTGCCTTCAACAATGAGATATAGGGAGAGAACACTGACCGATGGTGAGAGCATTGCGAATGCATTTGCTGCGCACTTCTCTTCGGTATATGAGCCAGTTGACTTTTCAGCATCGGTGCCGGACACCCCGGGTATTCCTTACCAGTTTCGTAATATTGTTCATGTTAATAGTCTTGTGCTGAAGATCTCGGATATTTATGGAAAGTTGTCTCAGTTAGATACGAATATGTCACCGGGACCTGATGGGATACCTCTTCTATTCTTGAAAAGCTGTGATTTTGCATTGGCTAGGCCGTTGTGGCTTATATTTAACAAATCGTTGGTTTCAGAGATATTTCCGGTGACCTGGAAGTATTCTTTTGTATGCCCCATCTTCAAGAACAATGGGGATAGGAGTGATATTGAAGGCTATCGTCCTATCACTTTGACATCTCAGGTCCCTAAAGTCTTTGAGTCACTGGTGAATTACTTTTTAACAAAAATCTTTCATAATATCATTATTTCTGAGCAGCATGGCTTTTTTGGTGGTTGGCTCAATAACAACAAACCTAAATAATATATGAGAGGGCTCTGTCAAGGGCGTTGGAGGGTGGAGTGTCTGTTGACTCAGTATACACTGATTTCTCCAAGGCCTTTGATAGAGTTGACCATGGTCTGCTGATTGATAAGCTGTCAGAGTATGGTGTGGGTGGCTCGTTGATTGTTTGGCTGTACTCTTATCTTGTGGGCCGCAGACAGACTGTTAAGGTCAAGTCATACCGCTCCGATGTGATTGCTGTTACCTCGCGGGTTCCTCAGGGGGGCTATCTTGCACCTCTATTGTTCAATCTCTTCATTAATGATATAACTGAATGCTTTCAACATTGTAAGTTGCTGCTTTAGGCAGATGATCTCAAAATATATAAGTCTCTTGATTCAAATGGAGCGGGCAGGATGACCTTGTAAGATTTGAGGAGTGGTGTGATAAAAACCAAATGATGCTGAACGCTCAAAAGTGTAAATGTATTCAGTTCTCAAGAAGAATATCCCCTAAGATTAATGTGTATCGTTTGGGTGGTGTATTGTTGGATAATGTTGGGAGCATTCGTGACCTGGGTGTAGTATTTGAGACAGTGTTGTCATTTGCTGAACATATCACCACATGCTGTAATAGAGCGCTAAAAATGTTGAGTTTTGTAAAGCGACATACGAGGGATTTCAATAATCTGTGAGGTCTGAAGACTCTGTATACTGCCTTGGTGAGGTCTCACATGGAGAATAGCACCTGTGTATGGTCACCACACTTTTCGGTGCATATAAATGCATTAGAACGCATACAGAAAAAAATCCTGCACTATGTTGGCTTCAAGCTGCGCATACCCTCAGAATCCATTGATTATCCTTCCCTGATGAGCATGTTAAGTCTTCAGTCCTTGTGTGATAGGCGCAAGATTAGTGATCAGCTTTTTGTGTGCAAACTACTCAATAATTATGTGGATTGTTCTGAATTGTTGGCATCGTTAAACATAAATGTTCCTGTAAGGGACCTTAGGGTTGTGAACACATTCACCTTGGAATATCATCGCACTCTTTATGGGCAGTTTAATTTGATTAATCGTGCTTTGGCATATGCCAATGAAATCAAGGTGGATGTGTTTGGTACTCCTTTTGGTCGTATTAAGTCTTCGCTGCGGTAGTACGCACTGTTTAAATTCAAAGTGATTCAATGTGATTTTTGTATTGGTTTTTTTTTAATGTTTACTTGCTTGTTGTTTTTTATTTTTTAATGTATAATTTTTTTGAGCTACACCAATTATTCCAATTATTTTATTATGTTTAATATGTAATTTGTCTCTGATAAGTCATGTTCTCGACTGTATTGTATGGTTATTATTTTCTTAGTTTTAAGTTTTATTGATTGTGACTTGTAAGTACTTTGTACGATTGGGTTTATCCCGTTAAATTGACAAATAAATAAATAAACAATAGTCAACAAATAAATAGCAAACAGTGTCACCAACTTCATTCCCTACTCAGACAGTACAATGCTCTTAAAGATCCAAGCAAAATCACTGAATATAAATATAATTCAAGTATACTCCCCAACCCTTGATAAAAGCGATGAAGAAGTGGAACGTTTTTATGGTGAAATTAAAGAACTGCTTAAATACACCAGGCCACATGAAGTTAATGTTATTCAGGGAGACTTCAATGCGAAGGTCGGCCGTACGAGTGTGCATTGGGTTGTTGGTCTATTGGGTCTGGATGACCGAAATACTAGAGGAGATCTGCTGGTTCAGTTCTGCAAAGAGGAAAACTTTAAAGTTTCCAATATGTAGTAGAAGACTCTACACTTGAAGGTCACCTCAGGACAAAAGCAACAATATTGTAAGAAATCAGATAGATTTTATACTTATGACGCTAGTACATATAAAAAAGCGTAATCCAACTGGAAGTAGAGAAGATCAAACATGAATACAGTAACCTTGCAACAAGTAGGATACCGAAAGATAATTCCTAAGAAGAAATGCATGACAGAACAAATCTTCAGTTAATGGCAGAAAGCCGTCAACACAAGAACTAAAACGCAAAGGAGTATCGTCGGTTGAATGCAAAAATCAAATCAGGAATCAGAAGAGCCAAAAAACTTTGGCTGGAACATGAATGCAAAGAAATGGAAGACCTTCAACAAATAGATGTTACCCATGGAGAACACAGAAACTCCACAATACTTGTCAACGACAAGAATGAAATTATTCTTGAAAATGAAGAAGAAAGTAATATATGGGTAAAATACATAAAAGAACTTTTTCATGCCAACTAAAGAACGGACCTGGAAAGTAATAATAATCTTGAAGATAACTACCCACTAGACTTGTAAAAATCTACATTCATTCCCTTACCCAAGAAACAGAATACAAAAACTTGGAATGAACATCGCTTAATAAATTTAATGAGCCATGCACTGAACATGTTCCTTAAAACTTTGCACAACACAATTTATCGGGAGTATGAAGCTAATATTAAGGACATACAATTTGGTTTCAGAAGTGGAATGGGATCGCGGGAGGCGCTTTTCGGCATCCGTGTACTTATCCAAAACTGTCGTGATGTACACAGAGACGTCTTCTTCTGTTTTGTGGACTAAGAGCAAGCCTTCGACAAGACCCACATAAAAACTAATCAATATACGCAGAAGAACTGCTGTGGATGAGAAAGATATTAAATGTATCCAAAACCTATACTGGCAACAGAAAGCACACGTCAGAACAAATGACTGCACAACCGACAATGTTGAAGTGTTAGGGATGTTAGGCAGGGGTGTACCTTGTCCCCACAACCTCTACTCGGAGGCTGTTTTTGATTAGGCAGGTGAGGACGGTGATGTGAGCATCAAAGTAAATGGAGTCCGGGTTAATAATATCAGGTATGCGGATGAATCCGTCTTATTAGCGGACGTTCGAAATGTGGACTTGCCGTAGAATTTTAAAAGTGCCATAGACTGATGGAGTAAATAACGTTGAAATCTTGAGAAGAATGGACCAAGATAGAGAAGTGTTGCTCAACATAAAAAGAAGAAAATTTGCTTACTTGGGACAAATAATAAGGAATTCAAATACCAGCTACTACAGTTAATCATTGAGAGTAAAATAGATGGTAAACGAGGAGTGGGAAGAAACAAATGTCCTGGCTGAGGAATATCAGAGAGTAGATGGGCATAAGAGGGATAGGAGATATGGTTCATGCAGCAGCAAATCGGGAAGCCTATGGGAATGTGATCCAACCAAAATCCAATAGTAGTGGATAGGCAGCAGTAGAAGATTGCTTTGCATAAGCGTGGACTTTAAAATAACCGTATTTTGATCTTCCACATCGAGAACATAACAAGTCAGCCAACATATCATCCATCAAAATATCTTCAAGTACGATATCCTCCAAGTTTCGAAAACGTGAAGATTTATCAATGACCAATTTATTAGAAGAAACAGCATCACCAAAAACTGATAACAATGTGTAGCAATACCTTTTTCTTGAGCAAAAGGGTTTTGCATATACAAAGCTATACGAATTATTTCGAAATAGGTATAGGCAAATAATAATTGGAAACGATCTTTAGCACTTTTTAATTCCTTTTTAATGGAAGCATCGTTGCCAATGAAAATCAATGCATGAGAATGCTATAGTTGTCTTTTCGAATAATGTCTTCATACGCAGCCTCACGGGTTACGATCCCTTCTTCTAAACGTCGCGTCGTATGAATCCTTAAAACCGATTGCAGAAACACATACATGATATTTCAGTATTCAGTAAAATGAAACCCGAAGTGTACTAGCTTTGCTTTTGCTTTGCTACTGTGTCAAGATTGAGTAAAATTGATGGTTTTCATCGCGTTGATACTTTGGATTTTGTATATCAATTTGTGGACTATATGAAGATGTTAATTCTACCACTTGTAAGTACGCTTGACTTGGTATATACACCCGGAAGGCGTGCCTGGTCTATTAAGACAAAAACCTGGAATTTACAGTTTTGGAAAAAAAATTAAATTTTCTAAAGGAATAAAAAATTTTAGAAACCAACTTTTATTTCTGGATAAGGTACTCTAAAAATGCAATGTTTGTGAAAATCAGATACATACTTAGAAATGTCGATAAAAAATAAACTTTAAGACGTGTCAAACCAAAAAATCCGATCAAATAAGTTTGTTTAGAATTAAATTAATTAATAAGCTTATATCAGTCGGAGAGTTGCCATACATTTTTTCTGAGAGAGATTGTATTTTACCATAATTTATACTTAAAATATGTAGCGTCCTCAAATATGTGACTACAAAATGATTATAGAATAAACAATATTTTTAAAAAATCATCGTATTTGTCTAAATATATAATCAAAATTAAAGATAAAATTATATAGAAAGGAACCTATGAACAGAAATTATGTGTCTCATCTTTATACGCACACAACTGAAGTGAAACCTCTGATAGAGGTATTAGGAGTTGAGTTTTTATTTTTTTCTCAACTTTTGCCCCCGGGTTTTTGAATTTATTTTTCTTTCTTTTTTCCAATTTTTTTCCAACTTCTCTTCATTATTTTTTTTCTCTATTTAGTGTTATAATACTTTTATTAACTTTCCCAACAGTTTTTTTATTTTTTTTTCATAACTATTTTTCCTAATTTGGTTTTATAATACTTTTATTAACTTTCCGAATAACCTTTGTTTTCCTGTTATTTTTTCTTTCTAGTTTTATTTTTTGATAGCTTTATTAACTTTCCGAATATTGCTTTTACGTTTTTTTCAATTTCTTCCCATTTTTTCAAAACTGTTTGCTTATTTTTCATTAATCATTTTTTCTTCCCATTTTTGCCATCCCTCCTAGTAGCTGAACTCCTTCGCCTTTTTTCGCCAAAACCCCATTTCTGTAACTTTTTTTCTTATTTCATTTTACAATACTTTTATTAACTTTCCGAACAATGTTTTATTTTATTTTTTCGATTTTTTCGAACATTTTTGGGTATCCGCGGGGTGGGGGTTAATTCCCGCCCCACTGATGACCCCGTGGATACGGGGTCATTGCTGTTTTTTTCTACAAAAGCCCCCCTTAAATTAGAGCCCCGTTTCCTCCATAAGGTCAAAGGTAGCCCTGCATGAGGCACACGTACCATAAAAATTTCGACCCCGTAGCTCTTCCCATTCTCCCGAAATTAACTATTTTAGTTTTTTCTCTCCCTCTCCTGGCCAAAAGGAAGTAGTACGGGGTCCAGTTTTCGTCCAGGATCCTCATTTTACCCCGGCTACATGTCCTGAAAGTTTCAACCCTCTAGCTATACTTGAACATGCTTAATTAAAGAGGCGCTTCACTTTGAAAAACATTTTTTCTGACTTTACCCTCGCTAAAGAAGTTTCACTTCAAAAACCTTTAAAGAGTTTCAAAAACACGGGCCAAATTTTAATGCAAATTTCTAGTTGATAACCTTATTTACATATTCCTTAAGCTTTTTCGTTTGTAGGACACAGAGCATTAATTTCTTAAAAAATCAATATTTCTAAAGTATCTCGAACATTTTGCAGTTCGGCACAAGTTATTATTGCAAAAGAAGAAGCTGTACACAGAGTTGCCTTCACGACCTAAGCAAGATTGCCTTATGTTATCTCGGAATATATCACTCAATATTAAAATTTCTCTGACTACTTCAGAATTATTGAATAGTCCTGATATTTATTATTCCTTGTGCATTCTTATAACTACTAGCCAAGGCAAATGACGCAAAATCTTGAACTTTTCAGATCGCCCCCTAATCGTAACGATAAATCTGACGTTGCGGTACGTTCCACTTCATCCGGCTTGACTGATGCGCCCTAATTAAGTTCCCCGCAAAATTTTTCCATTTACTTTTATCTCAATCTTTTTGTGCCGCGAAACAAACCCGACTAATTAAAAGCAATTGTTTTCATTTGTGCCCTTTTAAGAGGCTATTAATTAAAACTGCGCCATCAGCTTTCGCTTTTTAAATATCGTTTTGTAACTTGGCTAGTTGTCCGGGCTCACAGGTTTGGTCTAATTTTGCGTCATACTAATTAATAATAATAAATAAATAGTTATTAATTATTATTACATTATTATACCATTATTATTATATATTATAAATTATTTATTTGTTCAAGTATATCAAAATTTCTGGCTAATCACCCTGTCTTATGTACCATCGCGATCGTCACCAAAAAAAAAACAGGATAAACAAATATATTTTCTTAGATATCTCCTAGACTATAATGAAACAAAAAATGTGAAAGATCCGGGTATATAGGATATTATTGTTGCAGATTCCAGATAGAGGAGACCTTGGTCACTTTTTCATAAAAACTAAGACAGCAAAGAACGAATTCTACGTACAGCTTTAATTTTAAAGTGACAGTGTTTGTGCGGTGGAGTTTTAATAGAAAGAAAATAGGAAAATAATTTTAAGCATTTTTATTAACAACATTTTAAAAAAGTGCAAAAATGGGCATCTTGAACACATCAAAAGGGCTCGGTGTACGTGCCACCATTATATAAAATATCACTCGAAAAAAACACATAAACATAACATAATGATAGAGTCATCCAATATTATAAGATTGCAATGATATGTTATTTGCCCTTGCGGTTCCACCAGCCTGAACTGGAGAATGAAGATGCAATACAATGTTATCAAAATCTATAGTAGACTGATCTTCTATAGAAGGAAAAATAAGTACTTGCTTAGGTAAAAATTGATAGCCAGTAAGTCACGTCGGATTGGCCAGAACGAATCTCTAAGACTTGATCTATATAATATTTCAATGTTTTTTGTGGCAAGTTTCACCAACACAAAGCTATTTTTTGCAACATCGGCAATGTCTGAAATAACTGGATCTGATTGTTCTAGTCCAAAATATGAAACATCATCGTCACTGTCTGCCAGAACAACATTTGTGTCGCTGTCACTAGATTCGCTTAAATCCTTCTTCTTTGTTTTCTTATATCTTCCAGCCATTTCTTTAAAGATATCTTTTTTATGTCTTTCACCTTAGGTTTGTTTAGGGTTGGGTTTGGGTTGGGTTAGTTTCAACTTTTTCTCTTCTTCCAATCTATCTATATCTGGTCTAGCCGTTAACACTGTATTTCGCTTACGCTTATTCAAAGGTTCCTTAGTCGCTTCGGATATGATAGAATCATATCGTGAAGGACAATCTGTTTTTAAGGACTAGAGTTTCCACAAACAAATTCACCAAGCCCAGTAATTTTTGAAGTCGATGACAAGAATGAACTGTCATCTCCTGTAACATGGTGATCCATTGGATACATCAGTTACTTCGCCTGAGGAAAGGTCACAGACTTGAAATATGTTTCGGCCGAATGGGAATATTTCTGTCGAGCGAAATCCCGCTGTTATATTTTTTACACTAAATGCAAGGGTGTAACAGTCCGATTTTGCCACTGTAAAAGATTATAATTTTTATTTTATCTGCTGCATTTAGGAACAAAAGATATTATATTTTGTGATAAGAATTATTGAGTATTAACCTTTTCGGTTAATTAATTATAAATTAATTTATTTGATTTATTGTGAATAAGTTTGGTGGACTTCCAGTTGCAGCATTTATCCATATTAATTTGTTATACGTACGGTTAGTATTAAATAATATGTATTTGCTTTTATAACACTGTTACATCCTTTCTTTCTTATGATGCGCTCCAACACTTTGTGGCTGTGTTTATTTTGGTGGATGGTCTGTTGGCTTGCTTACATTTATCAGACAACTAAAATAAGATATTGTGTTATTAGTTTAACTTTGCCTAGTTATATTACAATGATTATGTTTTCTTCCAGTTCTGTATTTAGGAACTGAGTTAATAACCTACCTTTGATCCTCGTTAGATCAGTCAAATTCATATACTACTTTCGGTTTGAACATTTCACTTCTAATCTCAGGCTGACATGGCTTTAATTTGTTGGGGTCACTGATTTGCTTTGAGATACTGCTGATGCTTTCTTGGTTACCTGATAATTCGAGAGTAATTGTTAGTTATTACATTTTTCTTTCTCTTCAATAGTAAAAACAAGTACCTGCTGCTTATTTTCTATTGAGACTTGTTGATCCCTGCCTAGGTTACTCATTGTTGTTTCTTCTCATAGTGCTTTAGGGATTTAGGGCGTATCCCTCACATATTTTCCTAGTGGTTTTCCCATATTTTTCTTTAATTTTCATTCAATCGTCAATGTTTGTTTTCCTCTCTTAAGCTTTAGTGGATTTAGAGGTTATATTGTAGTTCCATCTTCTTCCCAACATTTGGGGACTTTAATATTTGGGATTTCTACTTTATATTTCTCTTTTTGAGTGGCATGTTGTAAGTTTTGTAATATTTGATTGGTAGCCTTGAATATTAGTAATGGGCTCTTTTCACTTTATTATTGCCGTCGATTGGGATTTTTAAAGGTTTATTATTTAGTTCGAATATTTTCTATTATTTATTGGAAAATTTAATTTAAGCTCATTAGTTGTTGCTTCCGTAGTCGATTTACAACGCTTAGTTCTCGTTTATTATCTTAGAAGTATTCCTCGTATAGTCAAAAGCGATCTTATCGTGCGGGTCCAAAGGTCACAATTTTCAGTAAAAACTTCATTCGTGGCAGATTTTGCGTGTAAAATCTGTCAAAGGAATGACATTTAACGAAAAATGTGACCTTTGGACCCGCACGATAAGACCGCTATTGACTATATCGACTATTTCTTCATTTCGACCAGTTTTCTTGGCACTCTCACTTTTTCTGATTTGACATTGGTTCTCTAATGATTCAGTGGAAGTGGGAAAAGGCAAATTGATTGAAACCGATGATCTCGTTCTTCTAGAAGTACCTTCCGGGTAGAGGAAGTGTTTTGCTGAAGTGTTGTTGTACATGACTCATATTTTAGTATTGCGTTTTATACTACCGTTCTAGGGGATATTGGATTGAGTTCCTAATTTGTGTTTTGACACGACCGATTTATCGAGATTTAAATAATACAATAGGTAAGAATGTTTTAGAATTATTTTTTATTGCCTGCCGGCACATGGTCGCCCTGACACTAAAGCATATTTTCCATTATTTCTAAAGGCTTTCGGAGCTCATCTTATAAAACCGAGGCAGTTGATCCTCCATGTAACACTCCTCGAGTGAGGTATATATTGCTATAATCTTTTCGTCTAATTTAATGATTTAATTGCTTTTATCTGTGTTAATTTTTTTGGCATCGACCACTAGTTGCATTCCATTCCATAGGATTTTTTCCTTTTATCATTATCTGAACTTTTTTTCTTAATCTGACTTTAGTTTTGATCATATGGGAAAGCTTATATTATTTAGGGGTGGTTCAAGCGTATTTCTTTTTATATTCAGGTTATTTGCACCTTTTGTATTTCTTTTATTTGCTGATGGTGGCTGAAAATCCATTGATATTTTTTGGGGTCATTTGTTTTATATAAAAAATATATATGCAAGGGGGGCTATAATTTCTTCATTGATGTAAGGGGATTGGTCTAACTAATTAGTATAGGGTTATTACAGAGTTTTACTACCGGGTCCCATTGCAAGTTTTACTACCCAGTACCGGGTTTTCACTACCGGGTTTTTACTACAAGTGCCCGGAGCCGTTACAGTGTTTCGCCTTTGAGTCGAGACGTCCCACGTTCGCCTTAGTGTAGAGGCACTTTTATCTCGACTGCTGAGCTTGCAGCCTTTTCAGCAGCAGACCTTCAACTCGATCTAACTCGGATCTAACGGGGTATTGTTGACTTTGATTTAATTTAATCTCTTTATTTTTCTTGCCGATTGATAAGGTAGTTCATAATATTTAAATATAAATTTAGCATTGTCGACCAAGCTTTAAGATAGCTTTCATTAATTTTATTTATTCATTTATTTATCTGGTCGATTGATATATTAATTATTGTGGCTTTTTATTAATTGATAATATTATTATTGCTACATTTATAGTTGGTGCAGCTACTAATTCATGCATACATATATGCGTAATAATCTTTGGTAAACCAAAGGAATCATTTCGGATATTAGTGTTTAGGGTTTTTAGGTGTATGGCATAGAGTACCGAGTTTACCAACAGAATTGATCTCAGTACAATCTTCATATTGTACCATCACTGTTAATTACTTAATAGCTTTTTTTGGCGTCATTCCTTTGTTTGTTTTTAAATTTCACTGTAAAATTGTTGCTATTAAAAAAAAAACAATACATCGAACCGTAAATTAAGAGTGTGTTTTCTTGTTTAATAAAATGTGCCTAACAACCCCATACAAAATCAGCGGAGCTTTTCCAGTTTGGCTGTTAGATATGGTGGCGCTCATGAACACCACTCCTGGAGCCGAGTATTGCATACACGACTCTGTGGTGTTAGGTTTGTTTTAATTAAAATCCTTTCCGCTTTAATTGATAAGAAAATCGTGTTGCAAGGGGATATGATTTTCCCAACAATTCCGCTATGTCATATGGCGTGAGCCTTTTCCCTGGGTTTTCCATTAACCACGATCTAGAACAAAGTAATTTATTTCGAATAATATAAATGAGTTATAAAATTGAATAGCTATGGTTCATCAGAAACTAAATCCATTGCATCTCAGCAATAACACCCATTGCGTATTTTATTTGCTGGTGAACACTTTGTAACGGGCAATGGAAATTATTTGTCATTTACCACACCTGCAGGCATCGTAGTAGTAATGTTTTAAAGGAACTTAAACTGTCTTATCCAGTGGTTGTAAGCACTGGTGTAATGTATGTGGTGGTAATGTGAGTAACAAAACGCCACTGTCTTTAACCAATTTTACTGCCTGAATGCTAATATGAGCCTCCCATGATAAGCAATATTGTAGTAATTTTTGAAACCTTTAAAAAAGTGATAAAGTGTTTCAGCCACTCTATGAACAATAATTCTACATTTATCCACCCTGATGGATTAGCAAATACGTCGATTCCATATGGAGCCCCTTCGGTCATATGCTGCTTGACATTTACCAATGGAAATATCATAAATGGTGGTAATGAAATTTCATATACATTAATGACACAATACACTGTAATAATTTTGCCTCTTTCAGTCGAAGTAACTTGACCCACCTGTTCACATTCTTTTGAGCAAGGACTTTTACAGCATTTTCAGTAGTTGTTAATCCGGTTTCATCCATATTATTTATATTGGTAGGTCCGAGATTATATCTTCCATATAGTCCTTCAAGGTTATTGAAAAACTTGGTAACTACAGGTCTATTGAATCCCACTGATCTCGCTATAAAAGTGACCTCGAAGGTTCGTATTGGTATATTTTGTTTCGTCTTTTAAAAAATGTTAACCAGTCTTCTCCTTCCAACTTTGAGGCATTCTCTTCTAATTGGTTCTTGCCAATTCAAACGCAAGTTCACGTGCAGCTTTCGGTGTTAAACCATCGTGGAGCTGAGCATATTTTATTAGGTAATTCGCTAATAAAGACTCTCCATTTGTATCAAATATTTGACGAGTTGTGCTATTAGGTGTCACTGATGGTAAATCATCTCAGTTAATGTATAAATTTTTACACTTATTTATGTATCTTTCGAATGTTGTTATAGGAATGGTAAATGTAATTGATTCTCATATTGTGGGCAATTCGCCAATTTGTGTGCTTTTAACAGCTTCCAACGCCAAATTTGGCTCCCACAGAGTTTTCCATTACCAATCAGCTACCCAGGACGAACGCGGTCCACCATACCTTTTGAGGCCTAAAATATCTAACCCTTGCTCTACCAGAATAGTTGCGGAGCTTCTTCCAAAGGCATTCCTAGTAAATGTTAACGGATTTGATAAATTTAGGCATTTTGCAATTTTAATGGGCCAGCTTCCTATTGTATTTTTGCCCAAAACCTGGTTAGTGGCCTTTCGTATTGCCAGGAACAAATGAGGCGATGACGCATTTTTTGATACTTTTTATAAAACAGAAAATAGTTGTTCAACTCTTTTTCTTGACTTGTAACCGTAAATGTGCGTGATGCATGAGTTTTCGTGTCGGGGATATTTGTTATAATAAACGCACCTTGATCTTGGATGTCATATATTTTCGTATTATATCATATCAAATATCATAGCTACTTTTATTGAAGTAAACTTCATCAGGAAATTCTTTTAAAAATGTTTTCATGTCATGTCTATCAATAGCTTTTGATTTTTCCGCTTTGTGATCGGTATTTTTCTTTTCAGAAAATTAATTAAAGTCGAAAATTTGGAAATATCAACAGTTTTTTCCAAAAATATTTTTGAGCACCGAGTAATCAGCCTATAAGCTGCCAGGAGATTTATGAGTCTCAAGTCTCGTCTGAAAATAGGCAAGCAACACTTTTTTAGTGATTTCTTCTCTCGCCCTCCGCGCATTTTCTAACTCAATATTAGAAGATTCTTGCTCCATATTTCTGGAATTAAATCAAATTAAACTGGAAAACGTGACACGTTTCAAATCAGTGGCATCAATATGACAGGAACTCAACTCACCAGCTATAAGGTACATTTTGTTTTTTACAATATTTTAAATCAATTTTTTATTATTTTAATGAATGTACCGAGGAATTGATTAATTATTCGTAGCATTTGAGCGTGCAAAAAATAGTATAAGCACGATCAGTAAGTTCCGATGGGTTGATGCGGAAAATACACTGCCCCTTTTTCCAGGGATAAAAATAATTCCAGTAGTAAGAGGTATGTATATTGAAGTTAAGAAAAAAGCGTCGGTCTACTCTGTGAGTATGGTATACGCCTGGTACGTGAAAACCTGAAAAACAAATATCAAAACAATTTCCCTCAATTTTGCAGTTATGAAAATTTATCAGATGATGGTCTATATTATAATAACAGCTTAAAATACAATCTGACTAATATGGAACACCTTCATAGCCTTGCCAGACCCGTCTAATTATCGTCAGGCGCTAAAATTGGCACGTTCGATTATACAAGTGATTGGTGTCATAACTACAAGCTTTTTATGAAAGCGTTAAACAATTAAATACAAAAAAGCAAATACACCGTATAGAGTACAGAATTATGATGGAGCAGGTTCTAGTCTCTGGAAATTGTGAGAGAGTGGCCTAGAAAGGCCTTCAGGCCTGTGCGTCCTCCCTAGGCTAAACAATCCTCCTAGTCCATCGCCCAGCTTAGTGTAAAAAAGGCGGCGATGTTTCCCGAGGAGGCTGTTTCGAGAAAAGCCATGGTTGGCCATCGTTCTCCCAAAACGGATTGCATTAATTCCGAAACAGCATAGAGGTGTCTCACATTATCTCATTGTGTAGAGATGATTCCTTAGCTGGCAGTGTCCAGTCAGAATCCCCGCCGTGAGTCGTAGGTTCTTCCTTGACATACCCAGGTATGCCTTTGCTGCAGACTCATTAGGGTGGCTTAGGAGCTCCCTGGCTAGTCGACAGTTTGTTGTTTTGCCCCATCTTGCCCTAAAATCTTCATGGGCCATCTTTTTATCATATGTATCAACGTCGCGATAGGTAGGTTTGAAAGGCCGACTCCCACAATGTTTGAACCGGCTGCATTTCTAGCCAATTTATCAGCTAATTTGTTACCTTCGCACTGATGCATGTCCTTTAACCAAGCACACAGACATTCTGTTTTCGCGGGTGACAACCTCCAGTGAATTGTGGCATTTTAGTACTGACCTGGCCGTAAGTTTTTTTTCAGGGCCAGTAGTGCTTGTCTACTGTCCGTGTAGATTATAATACACTTGTCCTTAGTATTCCTGCGAACAATCTCTTTTGCGGATATGGATATAACAGCAAGTTCAGACTGAACTATGCTTGCGTGTCCCTCCATAGGGCATTTAAATTCAATTCAAAAGCTTCGGGAGTAGATTCCACAGCCTGCTCCTTCCTGGATTCTTGAGCGGTCCACGAAAATGTTAACCGCACCTTCGATTATAGGATCATTTGGATTTATCTATACATCTATACATCATCGTCGAAGACAAACCTGGAAAGTATGCTGTCTGCGCTGGCCTGCAGTAGTGGCAGTCTTCCGACTGCCTCTTGCTCCTTCCCACAGGTGGCATCTTGTCTCTTTACATTCTATACCGGGTTGCACACCAACGACTCTGAGCCTCAGCAATGTTGTCAGAGCCACCTCCTTTAGATAAATACCTAGGGTGTAAGCACAACATTACTTCCATGGCTCTGGTTGAGGTTGTTCTCATAGCTCCCGTTATGCAGGCAGTTCTCTGTATCTTACTGGACTTAAGCATTGCCGTTTTTTGTTGACTCGTGGGCCACCAAACTACGGCTCCATAGGCAATCATTGATCTTATGATCCACACTACGACCCTGGGTTTTACTCCCCAGGTTTTTCCCACGGTCCTGTGGCACTGTTCATAAGAAATGTATGCCTTCTCTAGCATTCGTTTTAAATGAATTTTCCAGGTTAGTTTAGCATCGAAGGTGACCCCAATGTATTTTGCCTCAGACACAAAATTTTGTTCTGTGGTAAGGAGGGTCGCAGGCCGTAGTGGTTCCGTCCTTCTCTTTCTGGTGAAGAACACCATCTCCGTGTTCCTGGGGTTTACAAACAGGGAGTGCTCACTACACCACTCTTTGACTAAGCGAAGTGCACTCTGCATACGATTACACAGAACTCCTTCGAATTTTCCATTGAGCAGTATCGTAAGATCTCATTGGTGTAGAATCCATCTGAGTTGAGGCGATGCAAAAGGCTATCGAGAACAAGGTTACATACCAGTGACGATAGAAGGCCTCCCTGTGGGTAGCCTCTGACAACGGTGCCTCTCACTACAGTGTCTCCCACCTTTATTTGCACGCGTATCTTTGAGAACATGTTGAAAATCCAGCTACTAACAACAGGAGGAATGCCTCTGTCCAAAGATTTGTCAAAAGGTGAATTTATCAAACGAACCCTTAATATCAATAAATACATCTAAGATTTCTCTCCTTATTGTCCGGGGATCTCTAGATGGCTCCTTGCGTTCAGCAAGGTCGATCTTCCCGAAGTGTATGCATATTGGTTGGGATGCAGCGGTCGGTGGACCAGTACGCAGTCCCTCAAATATCGCAATAAAAAGACATTGTCAGTAGAACCTGGCATAAATCTCAAAAAAATGAATCAAAGGAAAAATTCTGACTGAAATCAAAGAGAAAGTCAGCACTGCCAAATTCCGAAAGTGATCAAGACCTATTATCATCCAATCTGCGAAAATGCAAAGATGAATGGACAGCAAATGATTATTCTGAGGATGGCCCCGAAACACATTCTGTAATAGAAAATCAAGTTTTTGAACACGAACCTTCTCACGATGAACTCTTTGATGACGATTCTGACAACAGCAGTGTCTGTAAAAAGCAGCAACGGTGTTGCCGCAGAAATAAAATGCGGTGATTATGTTTTTGTGGTCTTAAAAATAGAAAGCGGGACC
The DNA here is from genome assembly GCA_016904865.1 of Pissodes strobi. Lineage (NCBI taxonomy): Eukaryota > Metazoa > Arthropoda > Insecta > Coleoptera > Curculionidae > Pissodes > Pissodes strobi. The sequence continues at coordinate 30,926 of JAEQML010056635.1, forward strand.
TCCAAGAAGTTTGTAGCTGAAAGAATTTCCCCTCAACAAAACGGTTTCACAAGCAACTTTTCAAGGCCAAAAATGAAAAGCTATGTATATCCAGTTAACGAAGATATTGGACTTGAAAGAGGTGAAATTATAAAGAAACTAACCATCAGGGAAATTCTAAAAAGAGGTCAAAGTTCAACGAATTTTTTGATTAGATTTAGATTAGTGTGTCAGTAAGTTTTAGGATTAATTTTAAGTTTCTAGTTAATGTTGAAATACCTAATTACTTTGTTAATTTTAAGGTTTATCTGACAATAAAAAAATACAACAAATTATCTTTAATGAATTTTCAAGAAACACAGTGCAAATATTTTAATTTTCTCGTTTTCGTCTAGCCCATATAGCACAAATTAAGACTTTTAAAAGCAAGTATATTTTTTATGGAAGAAATTGAACTCTAAAATTTCTTCTAATGCCATTAGAACTTCCCTAAGCTTGAAAGTTTAACAGGATAATTTTTGGTTTTTGAAAAAAAAATTTGATTCCAAGAGAGGGAAGTTCATAAAATATTTATCAGGTAGCCCCCTTTTACGATATAGTTAGTTCGGCATTTACTCTTCCCTGTATGATCTGACAAACACGTGATTCCATAGTGCTGATCTAGTCTCATTCTCATATATCAGCTGAGAATCGTGTGCTTTGGTTAGTATTGTGTGTATATCTTCCAGCGGACCTGTAGACTCGATTTTTGCCATTGGCACAAGGCTGAATAGGTCGGTACCAGAAGTTTTTTCGTCACAAGCAATTATGTTTTCCCATAGATCATTTTGATTCAAATACTCATGGGCAAATTCGAGTTCTTGTTTGTTAATTTTGGTCAAGGTGTCGAACATCAAACATTTTTTTAAGAACTCTTCCTCGAGCTGTATTGGGTGATCCAGGAAAATTAGTTTCTACCTTTGCTTTCAATGCTGTCTCAACAAATTATGTCTTAACATTTTTATTAATTCCATGACTTGAGATTCGTTGAAACTTTAGGCCGACCAGAACTAATTTATCTTGCAAGTCTTCCATGCTGTAAAACTTTCTTCTTATCCAACAAAACCGTGTTTTTGTTCATCTCTAATAATTCTTCTGCAATATTCCTAATTCTATGACGTGGATTTTTGATCAACAGTTGCAAACATATTGTTGATAAGCTTGACAGATATAAAATGTCAATAATTTAATCAATCTGACGACTGGTGTTCGTGGCAAAGGTAAATATTTATAATACTCTATAGGAGGATGAAATTTTGTTTGTTTTCCTAATTTTTTTCGAACATGATGGTACTAAAAATTAGTGTGATTGTGGACCACACATCAAAACTGACACTTCATTCGCACAAAACAGATTGATATTTTTATTTTATATAAGTATCCATCGATCGGCTCGCAGAATCACACATTTTCTAAGAGCTCTTCCACACGAGGATTCTGTATGCGAGATACGCGTATCCGAGGACTGCTGCATCGAATTCACGTATTTCTTCACTCAGTACTAAAATAGTCGCAGTGCCGTGCATAGGTTCATCACTATAGCGCGTAGTAGATGATACCTATGACGATTCAATTTATACTTAAAAATATCCTGCATCTATGATATATTCGCCGTTGCAAAAGTATCCATGTCTGAACAGGTCCATATGTCGTAATGATTATTTTGTATGCGACATACGCATTCAGCGTCCGGCGACTAAAGTTGCCGGAATGCAGAAATCCGGAATCCCGATACTGTATGCGTCGCTCGTGCCGTGTGAATAGGTCCATTTGAATGTATGTTTAACCAGTATCTCGGATACGCGAATTTCATACAGTATCCTCGTGTGAAAGGGCTCTATGGCTCGCCTCGCCGTATCTTACATCTTACATTTTGCAGCGTTGTGTGTAACATGTTAAGCGTTCGCGTTTACGTAACACATTCAACAGCTTACTCTCCAGGTAAAAAAGTTTCATTTCAAAAAGAACACATTTTTGACCCTGTTTAGAGTATACCATTGAGTACCAATAAATAAATATGAATTAGCTTGGGTTGAGTTTTTTAGTAGCTACATTAATTTAGTTGTTCGCGACGCACCCCGTAACGTCGCAAACTCGCAGGAAAAAATCCCACTTAAGACGGCAATAATAATAGCAGTAGGCATTTTAAAACAAGTGCACGACGCGCGAAGAACAAAAGAATAACGTTCGCGGGCGGGATTCCGGTGACAGGTCACTTTGCGCCATGATTGATGTCACTTGTTTTGTGCTGAATATTTATGGGGGCGGAACGGGACGGATTCCGAAGAAACAGTCATGATGTTCCTCCCGTCGGATCGATAGCGACGCCCTTAAAGTGCCGGCGTTAAGAAAAAGTTTAATAATCTGCGCCTCGTTTCGCAAATTCATGCTTTTCGTATCGTTCCAGGAATACGAGGCGCGGTACAGCCGTCACTTCTTCGTGGAAGTAAAATTGGTTATTACAAGAGAGAAAAAATATAGTATGCTGATTTTTCTATTCTCAGGACGTTCTGAAAAAAAATCACTAGGGAGTAATATAATAATTTTGTGATAATCATTGTATTAACTAGAGCTGGGCATTATTTTCGGTATATCGATAAATATATGTATTAATAAATCGAATAACAATATATATGTTTATTGAAATATTAATAAGTAT
>MU191742.1:0-29373 GCA_016904865.1 Pissodes strobi
TTATGGAAAAATATGATTTGATGATAGGTACTAAACAAATCTTTGATTTTAAACAGAAAGTCTGACTTCGATCCAGTTGTAAAAATAGTGCTTACGGAAGAATTTTATCACATACTTCAAGAAACCCATCAATCAGCTGACCACGGAGACAGAGATAAAATGCTGTATAGTCTAAAATCCAGATATTTAATACCCACTTCTGTTGCATTAGAGTTTTTGAAATAGTGTACGGTATGTCATCTAAGAAAAAAATTCCAAGGAAAGAAATCGTCGTTGGCCCAATTGTGTCCAGCGACTTTAACTATCGTTGTCAAGTCGATTTAGTTGCCCCCAGGCAGAAATTACAAATGGCTGTTGTATTATCAAGGCCACGCGATCAAATTCAGCTTTCTGCCGCCGTTGACTACGAAAAGAGGAGCTGAAAGAGCAATAGTTTTTTTTAATCTTTCTGGAAGTAGGTTGTTCACATATACTTCAAAGTGACAACGGCCGAGAATTTACGGCTGCTGTCATACAAGAATTAATAACCATGTGGCCAACATGCAAAACTGTAAATGGTAGGCCTAGATATCCAGCAAGTCAAGGATCTGTTGAGCGACCGAAACAAGACGTCGAAGCAATATTACGTGATTCGCTAATTGACAATGACACAAAAATTGAGCTATAAGTTGATACTTTGTTCTGTCTCAGAAGAACTCTTCTTTTCATTGTGCCACTAAACGATCATCTTATGAAGCCGTATTTTCAACAGAACCAAAAACAGGACTCCAATCTACTCACATTTCAAAGAGTTGCTTGAAAAGCTTGTTACTGAAGAGGATCAACTTCTTAAGAGCAACCCAACGACTACACCTTAACATCAGAACAGTTTAAGAGAGCAACGACGACTTTTCAACTTCAAGTGATCAACCAGCAAATTATTTTACTAACTTCAATGCTTCAACCTCAACATATCTATCAACAGCTAAATTAACCAACAGTCACACCTCAACGTCATATGATCTACCAGCAGTTAAATTAATTAACAAGGTGGCTTCTACTTAAGATTATCTACCAGTAACTGAATTAATTAACAAGGCTTCAACATCTAAATTGACAAATAAAACATCTAGATTGTTAAGCGGCCTATTCACATGCGATTTTGTTCGGCGGATTTGTTCGGCGAGCATGTCCGGCGGACGAATCCGCATATGTGTATCCGCGTGCTCGTCAGTTATGTTCTGCTCGCCGCCCGTCGTTGAAGACGACGATCATAGACGAACTTCTCTGTGCGTGCTAGTTGCAATATGGTGTTCGCTGAAAAGAAAGAATTTTGGAAAGGTAGAGGAAAGGAAGATGAAGAGTCAAGAATATTCCAACAAACTGCTGCGTAAGGAAGCTTATGCTGCTTTGACCACACTCTCTTCTTCTTTCTGTTATCAAATAAACCTACAAATCCTACAAGTATAGCGCAATTATTTTCTTATCCATGACGCCGCGCGCCGCATACAATACACAACGGCCAACACGATCCTTCACACTGCAGATATGCTCGTTTGTGAGTACTTGTGGTGGATTTGCCTGCCGTACATATGCACCTATGTATAGCAGCAATGGATCTATCTGTTCGACAAATCCTCCGTACAAAATCGTATGTGAATAGGCCGCTTTAATTGCATCAGAGGTAGCAGTTGCTGACAGCGAAGTAAAAATAAATTGTGTTGGGTGTGGAATGGATATTTGTAAAAGTCTAGTGCACGCAATATGTGTAAATACATTGAAAGTAGAAGGATATGGATCCAGAATTATATGCTATTTGTCTCGAAAAGAATGGAACACTTAAGACCAAAGGGGGGTACTGCAAATTACCCAAAAAATATTAGCTGAAAAAATGAAAAATACTTCTTTGCGAAAATTCAAAAGTATAGTAGATTCCATCGTTTAATTGATGCTCTAAGGTAGATAAAAGTCAATTAGATGGAAAAACATTACTGAGATCGTATTTAATAAAAAAAATAATTTATATCTAATTAAGTCTAAGCAGGACATTCAGCCGGAAAAAATAATTTTATGTCGATGAAGGTTATATTAGAAGTTCTATGTGGGGAACTAACTGATTGTTTTCATCAGCTAAAAGGGTCAGGGACTGATGTCAAAGCACTTCTCGACAAAAAGATACTCCGTCAGAGATTAATTCCAACAAAGAAAAGAAAATAGACAAATACCAAAAAATTATGCAAACCTACACCGGAAGAGTAAAATAAAATTGCCATGTTACTTTTAAATAATGATAATGTAAACTAATTAATAGTTTTTAGATATACTTACTGGCTATAAAATAACAAAAATCAATAAACAAATAACACATATGTATGGTTTTATATTAGAATATATAAATTTTTATGCTATCAACCTAAATTTTTATATAAACTATCAAAAGACAAAAGTATGAACAGAGTATACATATTAACTATTTTTTTAATTCCCTGTAAGAAACTATTTGTGTAATACAGCAAAATATGAGTATAGAATCAGTAGAATCAATTATTTTGACATATTTCCATTAAAATTTTAATTCTTAATTATATTAAAATGCCTTCATTTTTTAATACGAATTCAAATATGTAATAATATATAGGGCTGTCACTTAAAAATGTACCTCAATAACAAAGAAAAATAAAATATAAGCTCCGGGTTTAGAAAATGGATAGATATTTATTATTATTCTTGCCCTTTTGCAAAGTATAATTGGGCCTTGTGACCCAAGTGCTAACCCAATATAATACGTACACATCAGTGTTGCCATATCCTAATTTCGTTATTATCGTACAAGTGCTTCAAAATTATCGTTTTAGCCTATAATTATCGTACGGCTAAATGATGTCACTCGGAGACACGACACACTGGCGCTGTTTAAAGAATTGATATAATTTAAAATTCAAAGTAACATTTTTTATAATTTTTTATTTAAAAAATAAAAAAACTAATTTTTTATAAATAACATAAAGAAAAAGAAACGAAAACAACAAGTACCTATAACAACTACTATTCGAATCTGAGGAATCAGAGACATTTATATTGTTATACATATTTTTATTAACTTTTGAAATTAATTCAAGAGACGGTTTCGTTTTTCGACTACCACCTTGGTCTTGTACTAACTGAGAGGCGAGTATAGTTCCGTTTATAGTATTTAATATTAGTCTATTTCTTGATTTGATTTTAACCAAATTATATTTGCTGAATATTCTCTCACATTTAGCATTAGAATGAGGTAAACTAAGTATATTCAGCACATAGTTAGCTAAAAAATGAACATATACACGTCATCGACCCTTATGTTTGAAATTTGGCACCAAAATACATCAGGATCAAGTTTTTACGCCTATTTGCTGCAAAAAGCAAGAATGCTTTAAAGATATTTTTCTAGAAAACGTAAAATTCTCCTTAGGACAAAATTATCGTACAAAGCGCGTACGATTGGTTGTCATTATCGTACAGTGATATCGTACAGTGATAAAAATTATCGTACGTGTACGATAATTATCGTACGTCTGGCAACACTGGTACACATTCATCAATGAAAATTTCATGGCATAGACATAATATTGCGTCATTTAAATCAGCCGCCGCGCGCCGCAGGACTTTGTTGTAATTGGTCGATGCTAAATGTCATGTACCTATCAGTTTTTGAAACCTTGTTTTCAAGGCAGGTGCTTAAAAACTAAATACTATAAATTTGAGTGAAACGTTTCGTCGTTTTTTTATATATCTTCTCCTACCCAGAAAGCTTGCCTCTTTGTGCTATCATAGATTTTAGGTTTTTCAGTTAATTTTGTACTTAGAAACTTTTGGGGCCAAAACACTATCATATGGTCGTCTCTGTAAGAAAGCTGGAGGAGGCAACAAACAGCGGTGAGCTTTGTGCTATCACAGATTTTAGGTTTTTCAGTTAATTTTGTACTTAGAAACTTTTGGGGCCAAAACACTTTCATATAGTCGTCTCTGTAAGAAAGCTGGAGGAGGCAACAAACATTACATTACGGACGAAGAACGAAAAATAGAAGTGTTCCATTTGGTTCAATATAGCAATTTCGTTATTCTCTTATTTCATGCTTCTATTTTCAAGTATGCAATTTAAATTTGTAATGCTATTAGTTATATGCTTAATAACCGGTCCATATGCTGGTTCACTCATCGGTGACAGTTTTAGAGGTGTGGATCGTAAGGCAGGCAGTTGGTCGAAGGTGCCACTAAATTTTGTAATAGGAATACATCAATGAATTTTAAGCATTGAAATTAGGGTAGTAAAATTTAGAAAAATACCTTATCTAAGAGTGTTGAGAAATCTGAAAAGAAATTACATAAACTCAACTTGACCTTGACTTCAGCATACCAAAAAGCATCAAAAATATTAATTAAAACATTTGTTTAAATATTAATTATATTCTCAGACAGTACAATTTGAAAATTAATCAGGTCGCAGACCTAATTGTGATTATGATATCGTACTTAAAAGAATAATAAAATCCTTCAAAATGATTATCACCAAGATTATAAGATAACCTCAACTTTTTTTAGTATTCTTAACTAATGTCTGACGTTTTAAAGATTTGACTAAGTAATTACAGAACGCCTTAAATAAATCGCATTAAATAAAGACTAATCCCCTAAATATCAATCAATTACAAATGGCATCGAAAATATCAGTGGACAAATAAACAGTAATAAAATATATGAAACCAAATTAAATTGATCTGCGAAGGAAATATATAATGAATGAAGACGTAGGACAGGGGAAATCGAAGTGAGCCCAATTCGGTAACCTGCTTATGGACAAAAACTAAACTTATAGTTATGTAGGACGGTCTACTGCCATAACACTTACAGTAAATTACACTGCCTAGCATTTAAGTAAATGTAGGTAATACAAAAATGTAAATCAGATAATTACAATGATATTAGTAAGATATTTGCTAACCAAGATAATATTATGTACGGTAATGAAGAAATTCGGTATTAATTAATCAAATAACGGTAAGAAAAGGTAATAGATAGGATAAAAGATAATACACAACAAAATGTATTTAACGGTAGTTTCGATAAAGATAAGGTAAGTAATTATATGCTCTACTTGTATGTCATATTCATATATGAAGGTGATACGGAAGGTATAATTCACTGGCAGTGGTTGATAGGAATATACGACAACTCAAACGACCACTTAGCTGGCCGCTCCCGCTGGCCACAATAATTTAGTGTTTTACTGCGTCATATGGAGCTGCGCGTCACGCCATGTGGATCTACATCAGTGCGACAAAAAGGGTCTCAAACGGGCAGGAATGAACTTAGAGAAATTCTCTAGGCTAGCGAAAGACTGGGCGATGGAGGGACCATACTTTACTAATAAATAATTCTAACTATCTAATATAGAAACAGAAAGGTGCGACATACCTTTTGAAAAGATTAAACTCACGTTACATAAAATACTTTTATGAGAAGATATTGCCGATAATACATGACATATTAAGTATGCAATAGTTAATGTTTTAAATTTGAAGATATAGATTCTAAGTTCATTATATTCAATTGAATTTAAGTTTACCTTGCGTTTCTTCTTTAGATTATATATTTTTAGCTACCTTGAGTTTTAATTCGTACAATTTACCAAACTAAGGTCATGTGGAGGTCAGTTTGATATTTCAGATTGAGTCTTGAGACCATTATAGAGATTCCAACTGCAGGAGGTTTATTTGTAGCTCACAAGTGAAGCTGGCGAATTGAATTATTGTTTTTTTATTGATTTTGTTATTCGTTTAAGCGAGCCTAATTTGTTGTTCGTTATTTGTTGATATGTTTAAATTTGGGTATCGATTCTTTTATATATAATTTCATTCACGGGTAATAGAGTAATGCTATAATGTATTTCCTTTTAGCTCCTTATTCTTATTTTGAAATATCAGCTTTCACTTCCTTAGTTGTTAAGTCGGCTGAAAAGTAATCCAACATCAATAATATAATTTTTGGAAACATGATTGTGCGTAGATCTTCTGTCAAAGTATTTTGCTTTGCCTTTAATCTGAAAAGCTATATTTGCCTTAATTTATTTCACACTTTGTGATCTTTGCTTGAATATTGCTCACACATCTGCGGTGCCGCACCTAAGCACAATTTAAAGCTGCTGGATTCCATCCAGAAGAGAGCTGTGCATCTCGTTGGCGACTCGGAGTTGATCAGAGATCTGGATAGCCTGGAACATAATAGACATGTGGCCGAAATCTACCTGTTTTACAGATATTTCCATGGCAGATGTTCCAACCAAAGTTATTGAAGAGCTTTACACGTTGAGCGTCATGTGTCCGCCAGTGGACTTTTTCAGTCGTTTCATTCGGATCGCGTATCTCCCACGGGAAGCATTTTGCATTTGCCCGTTCAGCACTACATGCATACCCGTGGATACGTTTTACATAAATTTTGCATGTGCTGGTCGATTGTGCGGTCCCAGGGTACATCAAAAGTTGATAAATGTGCAGCATTTACCACAGTATTTGAGGTAAGCAAATGGAATGCCAATAGTTTATTCCATTTGACAGTTCATCACACGTACGGCCATTTGATCGGAAAAATCAATAAATACCTTCCCTTTGCTATATTCAACCAGTCACCACAATCGCAAGTTTGTTTATTTCTTGTCCTCTATCATCAAATCTGACTAAAGAAACATTAAGTTTTGTGCTCAACATTATAACATCACTTGTATCTCGCCACTTTAGCATCGCCGTTTTATTCTCATTTAGTTGGGCTACAACTTCTCTTCTTCTTAGTTTTGCCTTTACTGCATCTGGCGAATTGTTTTTTTTTCTGTTAGCTCTTAGAGTACTGACTAAATGTGTGCTCCTTTCTATCAATTTTTTGGAGAGTGAAACACTTGTATACCAGTTGTTGGAGTACAGTGTTTTCCACTATCCAAGAGACGACCTGTTAGATCTGTGACAACTTTTTCGGTGACAGATATATCATCGGCTCTATCTTCATTTCTCGTATATATTTTCAAGGAATAAATATACCTACCGCTAACACAAAACTTTAATCCTTTTATGTCGTACCTATGTCCTTTGTTGGGGATATATTGTTTGAAACCACAAAATGATACATTACTCTCATCAATGCAGACTAACTCTTCGGGAATATATAATTTCCTGAATTTAGATTCGAAATTATCCAATAGATTGAATTTTTTTAACTGTATGCCTAACTGTAATGGGAGCTATGAGAACAACCCCAACCAGAGACATGGAAGTAATGTTGTGCCTGCCTCCCCTAGATATTTATCTATGGGAAGTGGCTCTGACTGCATTGCTAAGGCTGAAAGTCGTTGGTGTGCAACCCAGCATAGAATGTGGAGAGACTAGATGTCGCCTGTGGGAAGAGGCAGTCGAAAAACTGCCACTACTGCAGGCCAGTGCAGATAGCATACCTCCCAAGTTTGTCTTCGACAGACTATATGATGTACAAATAAAACTAATTGAGCCTATAACCGAAGGTGCGGTTAACATTTTCGTGGATGGCTCAAAAACCAAGGAAGAAGCAGGCTGCAGAATTTACTCCCGAAGCTTGCGAATTGAACTTAAATGATCTATGAAAGGACACGCAAGTATAGTTCAGTCTGAACTTGCTGCAATATCCATAGCCGCAAAAGAGATTGTTCGCAGGAATACCGAGAACAAGACTATTAAAATCTACACGGATAGCAGACAAGCACTACTGACCTTGAAAAGTTATAAACTTACAGCCAGGTCAGTACTAGAATGCCATAATTCACTGGAGGATGCCGCCCGCAAAAAAAGACTTTCTGTGTGCTGGGTTAAAAGACATGCAAAGGTAACAAATCAGCGGACAAATTGGCTAGAAAAGCAGCCGGATCAAACATTATGGGAGCCTCGGCCCTTCAAACCTACCTGTCGCGACGATGATACATATGATAAAAAAGATCACCCATAAAGACATTAGGGCAAGATGGGACGAAACAACTAACTATCGACTGGCCAGGGAGCTTTTAAGCTACCCTAATGAGTCTGCAGCAACGAGCAGTCTGTGAGGGTAGATTCAAAAAGTATTAGCTGATGCAAAATTATTTCCTCGGTTATTAATTGATACACGATATTTCAAAGGGCGATTAAGGTAATTTTTAATACGCGATTCAAATGAATAAAAGTATGTAATAAAGTTATACAAAATAGTAACGTATACTAAATTCAAAAACATTTTAAATAAAGGTAATACCCATTAAAATAGTTTATTTGACAGTTTGTAACTTGATTCATCTATTAAAACATGTATAAAGCAGAAGGTTCAAAGTACCTGACAAATATTGTGGGAATTTAAATATAAAAAGGACATATTAAGCTAGTAAAGTAAATTTATAGCTTCTTAAAGGTCTTAACACTTCATTACTCGTGCTACGAGTATTTCTCTCACATTTTCTGCGAAATCGTCAGTTTTCGGAGATGGCTTTGCGAACGGAGCTGTCATCCACTACTCTAGCTGACTTATTTGGCGTCCTCGTTAACATGGCCAATTAACCGGGCGCATTTCTCAAGTGATTGGCTGCATTTGTGAGAATTACTCTCATCGCGCTACGTCTGCCGTAGTACTTTTAACATTGAAAATGTTTCTGTTTTGCTGTTTTGGGGCATTAAATTGCGAAAAAGTGCATGCTACATTTGCCACACATGATGTCATATACGTGATGAACTACTAACCCAAACTAACCAAAAGTAATCAGAAGCACCAAAAAGAACTAAATGTATCGGAACAGATTAAAAAAATTAAAGTGAGACTAACTCAAATTATCCGAACTTTTGCAGCTAACCAGAACTAACCAAATTCATTAAAATTGGTTATAACGTCTCGGATCCGGTTCAAATTACTAAAATAAATTGGAACTAACTGAAACTAACCGAGAGTTGATTGAAGAACTAACCAAAAGCACCAAAAAGAGCTAAACCATATCGGGCAAATTAAAAATATTAAAGTAAGTTAAAATTAACTTAAATTAACCGAATTTTGGCGACTAACCAAAACTAACCGAAAACATTAAATTTGATTGTAACGTATCGGAGTCGGTTCAAGTGACTAAAATGAATTAAAACCAACTGAAATTAAAGAAATGCCTTTTTAACATTATAATATTTTTTAACATAATTATAAAAAATTAAAAAAGGTGCGGATATGAAGACCTAAAAAATTACCCTCCACTTGTAGATAGGAAAATCTATTAATATATAACTAGCCATGGCGTTGCGGTAGATAATAATTCTAACCTGTTCCGAATTGTTTTAGCCCGTTCTTTCGCTTTTGGTTACTTTTAGTTAGTTTTGTTTAGCCGTTTAATTAACTTTCGGTTAGTCTCAGTTAGATCCTATTTATTTTAGTCATTTGAACCGACTCCGATACGTTATAATCAAAGTTAGTGTTTTTCGTTACTTTTGGTTAGTCGCCAAAGTTCTGCTCGTTTTGGTTAGTTTTAACTTACTTTAATTTTTGTAACCTATTGCGATACGATTTAGTGCTTGGGTTACTTTTGATTAGTTTTGGTTTGTCATTCAATTAGATTTCTGTTAGTTTTAGTTGATTTTTATATATTTTAGAATTTGAACCGGTTCCAATACGTTACGAGTATAATTAATTTTAATGTTTTTGGTTAATTTTAGTTAGTCTCCTAAATTTGGCTAATTTAAGTGAGTTTCAACTTACTTTAATATTTTTAATCTATTTTGATTTATGTTTTCGCTTTTTTGGTCACTTTTGGTTAGATTTGTTGTTCAAAATCAACTTTCGGTAAATTTCAGTTAGTTTAAATTTCTTATAGTCATTTGAACCGGTTCCAATACGTTATTACCAATTTTATTGTTTTTGGTTAGTTAAGGTTAGTCGCCAAAATTAGGTTAATTTGGGTTAAATTTATCTTACTCCAATATTTTTAATCTATTACGATACGTTTTAGCCGGTTTCGGTGCTTTTAGTTTCGTTTGGCTAGTCATTCAATCAGCTTTCGGTTACTTTCAGTTAGCTCCAATTTATTCTACTCATTTGAAGCGGTTCGGTTACATTATAACCAATTTAAATGTTTTTGGTAAAATTATGTCAGTCGCCAAAATTAGGTTAATTTGGGTTAGTTTCAACTAACTTTAATATTTCTAATCTGTTCCGATAGGTCTAAGCGCTTAGTGCTTTTGGTTACTTTGGCTAGTTTTGATTAGTCGTACAATCAACTTTTTGTTAATTACAGTTAGTTTTCTTTTTGGTGATTTTAGTTACTTTTGGTTTGTTTTGGTTAGTTTTCAATCAACTTTCGATTACTTTCAGTTAGTTCCAATTTATTTCAGTCATTTAAATCGGTTCCGATATGTTATAATCAAATTTAATGTTTTTGGTTAGTCGGTAAAATTCCGTTCCGTTTGGTTAGTTTTAACTTAATTTAATTTTCGTAACTTGTACCGGTACGTTTAAGCCTGTATTGGTTACTTTTGGCGAGTTTTGGTTAGTCATTCAATCAACTTTCGGTGAGTTTCAGTTAGTTCCAATTTATTTTAGCCATTTTAATCGATTCAGATACCTTATAAATCAAATTTAAGTTTAAGTAAATTAACACGATCTCACACGCGTATGATGTCATGTGTCAAATGTAGCATGCACTTTTTCACGATTTGAGGCCCTATACCTACTAGGATAATAGAAACATTTTGAATGTTAAAATATAAGAGTTGCTTTAAAAACACAAAAGGTCATGTGAAAAATTCGCAATTATTAAAACATAAACGGATTTTTGCTCACGCTAGTGGTGACGGGCATTTTATTTTTGCCGTACTTGTTTTCTTTTCTCACTATTGTCTTTATCCATATTTAGGTAAATAACAAAATTTTAATAAATACATATTTGTTAAACCGATTATACGTGTAATTGAAAAACTGCATATTATTAAAAAAATATTATAAATCTTAACTGATAGGGTCTTTGGGACATCTAAAAAATGAAAATCCATCGCCCACTTTTGTAATACAATAATTATACACACAACAATATCTCGCCATAGAATAAATATTTAATTGGACGTGACCCAACAGTACAGAATATAGAGGCGTTTGCACACTGACCGTAAATTCTCCCTCGTAGTGTAGCCACAACTGGCCGCGAACGAGATTGATCCGGATTCGCTTCGAAGGTAAAAACTGTCGGCGAAATTGGAAATTTGTCTCGAGTGAACCTACCGTATATACTTATTCATACCGTGTCCACACTATGTGATTATGCGAGACCCCTATATGCAGAGGCTGTGAACAGGAGGACGAATCAGTAGAGCATCTGCTCTGCTATTGCGACGCTGTTTCGGAACTAATGAATCCATTTTGGGAGAACGATATCCAACCATAGCTTTTCTTAGAACAGCCTCCTCGGGCAACATTGCCGCCTTTTTTACAACACTAGGCTGGACGATGGCCTAGATGGATTGGTTGACCTAGGGAGGACGCACAGGGGGTCCAATGGGGCCTAAGTGCCGCGGCCTTTCAAGCCCACCCTCTCACCATTTCCAGATTTCAGATTCCAGAACTGTCTTTTGGCAGTCTTTTTTATTCATTATTGCGAATATGAAACATGCTAAGCAACATTTCAAATCGGTTGCGGCTCATTATTTTTGGTATGACATTATCATACAACGTATTGGTAGACCAGTCTCTTAGTCGAGAAAGTTGCATCGATCCATCCACATGGTAATAACAAAACAAAAAAAATCTTATTTCGGTTGTGTTTGTGTCCAGCTATTTAGTCATTTTTGATTTAATTCGATTTGTTGCATCAGCCACAATATTTTGAGCTGCAAATCTCTCAGTGATCAATAATGTAGCTGTTTTGTCGCCAATAAAGTGCTCAAAAATGCAATCAGGCCCTGGACAATATTTAGGATGACACCAGTATATAAATACGTAAAAGCAAATTTGATTCTGTCACCAACCACAAGTTCACATCTTCTATCGTGCACAAGATTTTTCCGAGGAACATTGTCATCAGATGAATAGATATCGTCGCATTCCGGTGAAGCTGCGGCATCGTCATCTTCTAAGCTTGAACTAGAACTATCAATAGCAGGTGAAGAGTATTTCTTTTCTATGGAGTCGTCTGAGAAACCCGATATTTCTTCATTATCTGTCATATTTTTTAGCTCGGCTGCTAGTTCTTCGTTTTAAGACCCCCGAATAGCCATCTAAGTTTATGATCTGTGAACAAAAAGAAAACTAACCTTAAAATAAAGCATGCCCACGGGTGGTCGCTGAGTCGGCAGCTGCAAAATTACTTTCTGCTACTATATGTCACAAAAAAAGAAAAGGCAAAGAACACACATTTAAAATAAAAAACATACAAGGAAAGCACTAAATGATCATCAAAAATAATTTTTAAAAAAATTGTGAAAAAATAAAAAGGATCCCACGGGCGAAATCCACGGAATTACTTCGGCGCGCAACTTGTTAAACATAGTGCCAGCGAAAAAATTTAAATATTAGCCATTGCTGGCCATCATTATATAAATACACAGTGTCCC
Organism: Pissodes strobi; assembly: GCA_016904865.1. NCBI lineage: Eukaryota > Metazoa > Arthropoda > Insecta > Coleoptera > Curculionidae > Pissodes > Pissodes strobi. Next base: position 12,579 of record MU191742.1, read on the forward strand.
AAGACTGTAGAAACATCCAATTATTTAATAATCTGTTCAAGCTAGGGAAAAGTATTGAATAAAAGTTTTAAGGCTTTAAAAGATTTAATTAGATAAAAAATGCATTTTTACAACAACTATGCTGCATAAATTTGTCATTTCTAAAATTATATCATATTGTTTTATAGGATAAAATGTCATGCAAATAATCGACCTTCTTTAGCTCTGAGGACGAGGATCCAGAGCTTCCACATAATCTTTGCCTATGAATGTATATTCTAGGACAAACACCAGTGGCTTAACTAATTTGCATGCGGTTGCTTAAAGAGAATAAAGCAGGGCTTCACAACTGCAGTTTCTCTTATGTAGATTATCAAGGGAAACTGTCAGAACTATTAATTATTTCTCCTTGGTAAATTAATGGACCAAGCCTGTTATCTATTTTCTTTTATTTATGTTGTAAGCAGTATTGCATTACGGTGTTACTGACAAAATAGTATTGCATGTCGTGACATGCCTTTGGATTTGGTCAAGATGGTTTTATTTTTGGCGAGCGGTTACAAAAAAAATTACCTGTAGGAAGCATTTTAGGCAGTCGACAAGTTAACATGTTTTAGCTGATTCTCTTCACGTTTGTATTAAAAAAGTGTTTACATGCGGCGTGGGTCGATAAGGAAGGATTTCTAAATAATTAGCATAAATTAGATGTAGGTATTACATATAGATCAAATGGGTTTACAAATCCTAATAAACATTACTAGTTCAATATTAGTCGGTAAATGGTATAAAGGCACTATCGATGGCGGTAGAAAGAATATCGGCCAAATGTTATTTCGGTTTATAAATGCAGGCACTGAGTTATTAGAGTTCGTTAAATACATTGTCTACATACATATTTATGGTCACTAAGATCACTAAGCATATTATTTGCAAATGGTTGTCCCCGGGGCACTGATAGTCACTTATTATGCGTTTTGCTTAATGAGTACGTTACTGGGGCATATACATCCTACGCTTTTCAGGGGGACTTGCTTTGCAAGTTTTATGAAATATGAAATAAAATTAAGTTAAATTAAATCTGGCTTTTCACTGAGAATACGGAACTAATTCGCACTTCAGCTCTTTGATTTTAAGATGAGAATAACTTCTTACTGGATAACTACAGAACTTTCATGGTAGACTATCGTTTTTGGGCGGAGTTTCCGCTTTTAAACCTTTATTACCTCTACTGTAGAAGGAGTGACAGATCCAAAGACATATAAAAAAAGAGTAGACGGAGTAGGTCATTCATAAATTACCAGATGTTTGCATGCCAACATTAGAAATATTAACGTGAAGAGGGGATAAAATAATGAATGAAAAGCAATGAAGATGGCGGCCGAAGCGCGCCAAATATTTCATTTATGTTTCCTTTATGTACGCCCCACAATGACGCGTATGCGCATTGTTTCTCCAGGCGGCGCACCATAGGCGTAATATTTTAGGGGACACCTGTTTAAAGTCAAAGTTAACATTGAAGTAAGTCTGCTGTTAAGCAGAAAATAATAAGCCATCACAAAAATGAAAATGACTGGACACAAAAGAATAATTTATTAATATTGAAATATGCATATAACTAAAAAAAAAAATTTGAAGTCACAGTTCGGGAAAAAACAATTTACGTTTAATTGATAATTGATTAGAGGATTAATAGAACAGAATAGAATGGAATATGTATTAACGCTTTTAGCATATACAAAAAAGAGACACAAAATACTATACAAGATCTTGTAGTAACAAGTAGTTTTGTTTATGGTAGTGGCACACACACTAAAGGGAGATCCTATGGCGCTCGATGAGGTGTGTGCGCGAAGATGTTGATTGACACGGTTCTTGAATAGTTGTAGGTTGTAAAATACATTATTAACAATAAAAAGTAACATATATTCAGTATTATTTGATATCATTTGTAATAATACAATTACCTAGAAGGTAAACAACAAAAGAAAATATTTAATCACCCAGAGTAAAATTCACAAATTACATTACTTGATATTAAAGAAGTCTATATCTTTTTATCTGTATTTTCATTAGCCAATTTTGATATTCGACATAATGCAGTGTTTACACCGTAGTTAGTCCTATGATATGTAACAAATGTGTGTGAATTTCTAAGAGATCTTTGTGGAAGATGGAGTACCACCAGCTGAAGTAATTCCAGAGAATTGATTATATTACTAACTATTTTAAATAGAGTACATAAATTAAAAGTACGAATCATAAAACCTTACATTTTTAATGCACTGTTTACAACCATCTGTATACGATCCAAAAAGTTCAATTTATAATGAAACCAAATGCCTAAGTTGATCGATGTCATGCTGCAAATCTTCTGTATCTTTTAAACAATTTATAATTTTATAGAATTTAAATCCGGACGGTTTAAGATATAGAAATTCGATTTGTATTTTTAGAGGCTATCTGATACATTTCATTGCGGCCAAAAAATGTCAAAATGTGTAAAAAACATTGACAGCTAACAGCATTTAAAATTTATATGGCAGAATAGCTCCTAAAAGGTTAAGAGGAAAGTGCAAACAATTCTGTAACTGTTTGGATTTTATGATATGTCAAAGATGAAAAATTGTCAGTTTTAAAAACGCCTCCATGTTGTTTCTAATGGTAATAGAACCGTCTAATATTATGAAATCATAAAGTACTCAATGATACGTTTGAAATGATGACCTTTCTATATAAAAGTTGCAACATGGCGCTCGTCCGCCATTTTAACCATTGCTATTTGGTACGCCTACATTTTGTAACAAACAAATGAGCGTTTTAAAAGTTAGTAAGGGGGGGGGGGGGGACATTAAAGACGCGCACTGTTTTCTCATATACATGATTTTAATATGACGACCATCAACTGTTCTTTTATACAGCAATGTGTAAAAATGGATTAGATCTTTATTTGGATAAGAAAATCCCAAAAGTATTTTCCGTTCGCCTTCTTTAGACTTCTGCAAAATTTAAAATAATAACAGCAAACATGTTTTCTTTTAGTTTGTACAGGGTTATCCAACGAGGACTAGACAAGGCAATTTTTTGACTTTACCTGTACCTTTATAAAAAAAAACTGAAATAGCCATCATATGTAATTTTCTCCCGCGAATTCGGATATGTTCAGCAAAAAACAGTTGAACATCAAATAAAAGTGCTAGGGGTCACTTTGATATATTTTTTAAATGTACTATATTTTGGACTCTCTAGAAAAATCACACATTTTGTGTATAATATCCTATACCAAAGAATATTCTACTACGACTGCCTATACCTATCTTTACCTGTTGAAAGTCTGGTATTTTGACACTTTGACAGGCTCTAAAATCTAAACGCTCGCAAGAAAGAAAACGGTTTGCACATTCCTATCTTAAGTTTTCATAATCTATCGAATGACAGTATCTTCGAATTTAACCTGCGGATAAAATTAACCGGAACTTTTAAACCTCCGGTTAAATTCAAAGTTACTATCATTCGATAGCTTATGAAAACCCAAGTTAGTAATGTGCAAACCATTTTCTTTGATCTCGTGCAGTTAAGATTTTAGAGCCTGTCAAAGTGCCAAAATGCCCGACTTTCAACTGTCAATATTTGTTAAACAGCTAAAGATAAGTATAGGATATTAACACGAAATGTGTTTAGATTTTTCCAGAGAGTCCAAAACTATATATGTATATGTTTATAACTATATACAGGGTGTTCCATTTTAAAAAATATCTAAGTGACCCCTAGCACTTTCATTTGATGTTCAGTTGTTTTTTTGCTGAACATATCCGAATTCGCGGGAGAAGATACATATGATGGCTATTTCAGTTTTCTTATAAAAGTACAGGGAAAGTAAAAAAATCGCCTTGTTTAGTTCTCGTTGGATAACCCTGTACAACCGCAGTTTATGCCTATTCTTTATATTTTTTAGTTTGCATTAAAACTAAAACAATATTGTCAAAGATGATTTTGGGCGCTTCCCAGATGCGTGCTACTGAGTGGGATTACTGGCGGCGTTCCTCCTTGAGCTGGGGGTTGTATATCAGATGGAATAACGACTCGCTTAAACGAACTGTACGTATATTGGTCTTCAGATACAGGAAGGAATGCATTAGAATGATGACTATGTTTGAATACAATTTACTAGAATAGCGTAGAACGCATGACCATTCGATGAGGACTGACCGGACTCGACCTATTCGGCTCCCTTGAGTTTACTTTTAGTTTAAATTGCTATGAGTGTTCTGATTCGTTTCAGTTATATTGGTATGCTTTAAATAGGTTTCACTTTTATCTATGGTTCACTTTACTTTTTCACTGACTGACGTAACTTTAGGGGAGGTTTGATCTTGGTTCCCAGAGAAGCGTTTGGCCTTAACTAAATGGGAACTACTTAACCAGAAAGTCAAGATCGGGAGGTTGACATTGGTTACCAGAAAAGCGCTTGGCCTTAATTAAAAGGGAACTACTTAACCAGATAGTCAAGGTCGGGAGGTTTGACCCTGGTCACCAAAAAAGCGTTTGGCCTTGATTAAAAGGGGACTACTTAACCAGATAATCAGGATCGGAAGGGTTTGAGCTTACAGGAGGAGCGTTTTGCCTTAACTAAAAGGGAACTACTTAACCAGATAAGTTGTCGTCTACTTAATTTGCCCGTTCTTTATACTAAATTTTGTTGATATTTTACTGATTGTTTTTAAAACATGTTTAGATAATACTCATAATATTTGATCCTTCAATGTCAAGTATCAAGTTCAAACATTACACTGAGTGTTTCTTTGTTATTACGCTTTCTAGTTTACAATAATTTTTAGATTTTACACTCATAAAGTTTAAAAGTTTGATGATTATAGCTCGAAAACGAAATGTCGCCGACAAACATGAGTTTAAAGCCGGTATCAACGTTCCAAAATATAGTTAACTACCTAAAAAATGTTAAAAACGGTGACCGTAAGTACAAATGCACTTGTGTCAGCTACGCGACGTTGTCGGCGTGTGCGACAAGAGGGAGTACCGCTGATTTCGTGACAAATGTGAAGTGGTGAAGTAGTGACGTAGGGCCCAGTTTACATAACGATTCTAGCGGAAAATAGGGTAATTTTTCAGTTTAATAACAATTGGAATTTTCTAAAAATGTTTTTCTTCATTTAGACACTTTGAAAAGACACTTTTGACCATTAGAATGTTGCGTAATTGTTTGTTTATACCACAAAAATGATCCAATGTTCGACTATTGAGGAGCTGAAATGTAAAAATTAGGAAATTTTTGACATTTGATGTTATCAAAGGTTTCACCTTTTCTAACGGGGTAACCCGATTCGGGGGCGTAACCATCAAGAACTAACCCGAGCTAACCCAAATTAATGTAAAAAATAAACGTTCCACTTCACGTATAGCACTCCGCTCGCTTCGCTTGCTCCAGGGCGCAACCAAACAAAACTGACACAAACCAACTCAAGGTATGCCCAATATAAAAAAAATTGTCAGTCAAGGCTGCAAATATTTTTTAAAGTTTTTTTCGATCTTGGGCATGACTTGGGTTACATTAGGTTAGTTTTGTTTGGTTCCGCCCCCGGAGCGAGCGAACCATTTTTTACCATTTCAGCTCCTCAAAAGTCGAACTTTGGGGCTTTCTTGTGGGATAACCAAACAATTGCACAACATTTTAATGATCAAAAACGCTTTTTAAGAATATCTAAGGATAGAAGAAAAAACGTTTTAATCCGATCGGGCGAAAACTATACCGTTCTGATGTGTTTCCTCTCCGCAAAAGTCATGATTCTAGTATATTGTATTCGTTGCTTGGCAACATGCAATAACTGTACGTACGACATTTCCGTCCTAGGACGGGAATATAACATTTCTGTCTTATTTAAACACCTTGTTTGTCAGATCTGACGTTTATCAAAAGCAAGATTTAGCTGTAGTTTCCGTAGTTACGTAATAAACTCCAAGCTCGCTCGATAGGGCTTGCCTAATATTTTATAAGAGAGGAAAGAAGAAGGGGAATAATGTTGGCGTGTTCATATTTAGTAAACAAATCTGTCTACTTTTTTTTATATGTCTTTGGACAGATCCCTCCCAAAGAAGAACAAAATCTTGGGGTGTCTCCGGAAAATGAGTACCCAGAGGAGGAGCTAGTCGAGATCCGTTATGGTCTCCGGTCATTGCCTCTGTTTGGGCATTAGGAAACCAATGGCTCCCGTGTGCTGCTACCTACCAGAAAGAGGTGCCCGTGCGTCCTACGTGAGTCGCGAACGGGAAGCCCACGTTTGAAAGGACTAGTGGCTAGGTCGCGCCGGTCTAAAAACGTTTCCGACACGATTGTGTCAGAAGTATTACAATATTTAACTCACGCGTGGCCCTCCGCTCGCTTCGCTCGCTGCTGAGTCTGGATCAACAAGAACTAACCAAGTACTAACCACAACTAACCCAAGGCTAACCCAAACTAGCCGAAAATTGAGAAAAAAAGATAAATTAATAAAAAACATAAACAAAACATGAATCTCTAGACGCTTATGCTCCGAGGGCTTAACAAACAAAAAGTAACCAAAATTAACCCATGGCATACCCAAAATGAAGAAATAAAACTTGCAACCAACGGGAATCGAACCGTAGACGCCCGCATGACAGGCAAAGACTCTGTAATTAACACCACTAAACCGCCCGGAAAAACTTTGTTGAACCGTCACGACATGGGTCATAACGCAGCGCCTCCATTTCGCTGTCTACTTGACTCAGGGGACGGGGATTTCCTGGTTCCCGCTTTGAGAGATTAAGATTGAATTTTAGCAAAACAGGCTTAGAAAAGAGTAACTAAATTATTTAAAATAGCAGGAAATTCGCTGCGCTACATTACACCTGTAAATTCTTATCAGATATCAGAAATCTCTTGTTCAGTTTAAAATCTTAACTAAACCTGATCAATAATTATAATGTTATTTAACTATTTCAGGAAATAACCCATAACCCGACTAGGCATTCTAAAGAACATGTTCAATATCAGGTTGTCTGTGAATGTCCATCATTAACTGAGTGTAATTATGTTGTTATGGTATCGTTTATTAAACTTAAAAATAAACTTAAATAACTGCTGGACATAAACAGTGCATCAAGGAAATTTTTAATCAAAATTTAATGGTCTATATTTTAATTGAGACATAAGATATACAGATGTGGTTTTCGGTGTTCATTTGCATGATTTGCAGTGTATGTGGAACTAATGAATAGATGTGTAAAATAACACCATTGCATCTTTGTAAATGTCTGCTAATTCCGAGATTGAGAAAAAATATATTTTTCCTTACCAAAATTATCTTTGATAAAAACATAAAAAATCCGTGATGATTTTTGATATTTTCTTTTGTTTTCATTATATTGGTAGGTCTTTTTGGAACATTTCGAAATTTTTATATGCGTAAGTAAAATCTTAAGGTGACAACCTGTATAGAAGACTAACAATATTGAAATACAATTTGCACTTGACGGCGCTTTGCTAACATGCTAGTATCATCAGGAGATGGTTAAAACTAAACTACCATAGGTAGGTAGTTTAACTTTAATTTATACTATATAACAGGTTCTTTGAATCTCGTTGAATGGATCTTCTAGTTTGCCTAATATATTTTTGGTTACGGTCCATCCATCCAATTTCATAAATTCCACTGTTTTCAATGTTTCAATTTTGTCTTTTGAGCCACCCAATAATTGGCCAGTTTTTATTTCTTAGCACATCGTATGGTTAATTTTTCTATCAGTAAAGAAACATTTAACAATGAAAAGGAGATAATTAAGAATATAGTGAAAATTAATGGTTTAAATATAAAATTAATAATGCGTTTAGAGAAACTATTGTGTTTTTACTTCTTTCGTTAATCACGATGATAGTACAAACGATGCTTCGATACCACATAATCTTCAGTATACTAGAGGAATGTTTTTAAGAAAATATGTTTAAAATGATTAGTATAGCAAACGCAGTTTAACGTTAAGAAATTATTGGGTACTTACAAGGACAAAAATGAAACAGTCAAATAAAGTGAAACATATGAAATTGCTTGCATGGACTGTAACCAGAAATATGTTGGGCAAACTAGAAGATCCATACGAACGAGATTCAAAAACAAACAGCTCATTTAAAAAACATGACAGGACAGAAAAATCAAATGTTACGTAGCATGCTTTTGAGAACGATCACAGGATAACAATTAAACATTGAAAATTAATGCGAAGGCGCCACTAAATTTTATAATAAGAATATATCAATTATATTATCACACAAAAGGAGTTACAATTGAAAATCAAATCAAAAAATCAATCATAATTGAGATTATGGTATCGTATTTAAACTATTAATAAAATTCTTTAAAATAGATATTACGAAAATTATAAGATTACTAACCCTTAATCTTAAGTTCTAAATCATTAATACTGCATGATTCCTTTTTTTAATATTCTTAACTAAAGTCTGATTTTTAAGGTTTTGACTAAGTAATAGATAATCACACAACGCCTTAAATAAATCTATTTAAATATAAAAAATTTTAAATTAAATTAAATTGACCTGTGAAAAATATATAGTCAGGGGGAATCGAAGTGAGCTCAATTCGGTAAACTGCTTATGGACAAAAACCTAAATTTATAGGTACCTATGTAAGATGGTCTACTGTCATAAGGCTTACAGTGAATTACAGTAAGTGTGTAGCATTCAAGTAAACGTACGTAATGCAAAAAATTAAGTTAGATGATTACAATAATATTCGCGAGACATTTGCTATTTAAAAAAATATTGAATACGGTAATGAAGAAATTCTGTATTAATTAATCAAATAATGGTAAGAAACGATAATATAATAGGATAAAAGATATTAAACGATAACAAGGCATTTACCGGTAGGCATTATAACATTATAACCCAGAATCCAGCCACGGCCAACCCTGAATCTAACCTCGGTTGCGACAGATGTTTTGTTTATTGTTTTTATTTACCTTTTTTTTTCTTAATTTGGGTTAGTTTGGGTTAGCCTTGAGTTGGTTTTGGTTTGCACTTGGTTAGTTCTTGTTGATTGAACCCCCGTAACGAGCGAAGCGAACGGATAGCTATCCAAAGTCATAATAATACCTCGGCTGACGGATCGCATGTGGCTAGGTTCAGGGTCATAATGTTTTAATGCTAACGGTAGTTTCGATAGAGAAGGTAAGTAAATGTAAATAATACAAAAAAGTAAATCAGATTATTACAATGACACTTTTTCTATCCGTGGTAGGGTATTGAAGAAATTTGGTATTAATCAAAGACGGCAATAGATGCGATAAAAGATAACAAATAATAAAAAGGCTCTTAACTGTAGTCTCTATTAAGAAAACGTAAGGTAAGTTAAGTAAAGTAAGTAATTATACGGTATACTTGTATGTCATTTTCATATGGTCGTACGAAAGTGGAATTCACTGGCATTGGCTGATGGCTATTCGCTCACTCATACGGCTGCTTAGTTGGCAGCTGACCCCAATTAATGCTGTACTGCGCCATGTGAAGTTGTATGTCACGCCATGTGGGTCAACATCAGTTCGGCAAAAGGAGACGCAAGCGAAAGACCGGGTGAAGGATGGACCCTAGTTTAATTATAAATAATTTTTTCTTCAAACGTCAGTAAATCCGTCATTACTCGACTGTGTAGGCGGCCGTGAAGTTTCGTTTTTCCGCCGCCGGAGCTTTACTTTTCACTTTTCCGCCGGCGGAGGTAAAAGTGTTGTCATAGCAACATAGAATCAATACAAACAGACAACAAAATAAGCGTCAACAACTCAAGATTTATTAAACTAAAATTTGTATTTATCACTAAATTTGTGACTGCATTTCTAAAAATCACTAATTTAGGAACAAATTGGTTATTATTTAATCGAACTTACTCAATAACTGCTTATCAATGCAGAATTAAAACGCAATCGAAGACGCGATTTTAAAAAAATAATTATTGTTGACAGTGTCCACTGATAGCTTGATGTTACATGATATTCACCGGTCTAAGCAAGGCCACCTACGACCGTGGTCTAAGCCGCCTTGCGAACCCATTTATCTTTAATAATAATTAGACATTATTACTATTAAAAAGAGAAGTTTTTGCATTAATTTGTCGACATTTGAAGAAAAAACAGCATATTTTATTTGGAGGAAAAGTTACTTTTCATGGCTTGCTCTCTATTACCAGCCTCACTCCGTTCGGCTGTTAAACACGACCGCGCCATGAAAAGTATCACTTTTCCTCCATATAAAATAATATACTATTAACTCTCTTATATAGAACCACAAATATATAACATAGCTTAAATTTTTTTTTAAATATTTGTAGCAGAGTTATCACGTGATAAATTATTAAGAATACCTGACCTGATGGTCAAAACTTCAACGATAATATGTCGACTAGGAAAAATTATCTTTTCTCTCCCTACGCGTTCATTGATCGGAAGGGAAGACCACTCCACGTCAATTGCTAAAAGATATCCTAGACTTTCACCAAGAGAACGTTCGAAAATGAGAGACGACCACAGAGCACTTTGGAATTGTACAGGGTTGTCCAACGAGGACTAGAAAAGGCGATTTTTTCACTTTCCCGGTACTTTTATAAAAAAAACTGTAGTAGCCATCTTATGTAATTTTCTCCCGCGAATTGGGATATGTTCAGCAAAAAACAATTGATACATCAAATAAAAGTGCTAGGGGTCACTTTGATATTTTCTTAAATGGAAGATTACTACATTTCTGTACTCGCTAGAAAAATCTAAATACGTTTTGTGTATAATATCCTATACCGATCTATAGCTGTTTACCAAATATTGACAGTTGAAAGTCGGGTATTTTGACAGGCTCTAAAATCTAAACCGCACAAGATCAAAGAAAACGGTTTGCACATTCCTGTCTTAAGTTTACATGCACTATCGAATTATAGTATCTTCGAATTTAACCTGCGGATAAAATTAACAGGAACTTTTAAACCTCCGATTAAATTCAAAGTTAATATCATTCGATAGATTATGAAAACCCAAGATAGGAATGTGTAAACCGTTTTCTTTGATCACATGCGGTTTAGATTTTAGAGCCTGTTAAAGCGTCAAAATGCCCGACTTTCAACTGTCAATATTTGGTAAACAGCTAAAGATAGGTATATGATATTATACACAAAATGTGTTTAGATTTTTCTAGAGAGTCCAAAAATGTAGTAACCTACAGGGTGTTTCAAAAAAAATATATCAAAGTGACCCCTAGCACTTTTGTTAATTGATGTTCAATTGTTTTTTGCTGAACATATCCCAATTCGCAGGGAGAATATTACATAAGATGGCTATTTCAGTTTTTTTTTATAAAAGTACAGGGAAAGTAAAAAAATCGCCTTGTCTAGTGTTCGTTGGATAACCCTGTACAGTTCCAAAGTGCTCTGTGGTTGTCTCTCATTTTCGAACGTTCTCTTGGTGAATGTCTAGGATATCTTTTAGCAATTGACGTGGAGTGGTCTTCCCTTCCGATGTAGGGAGAGAAAAGATAATGTTTCCAAGATGAAATATTATCATTGAAGTTTTGACCATCTGGTCTTAATAATTTATAATGTGATAACTCTGCTACAAATATTTAAAAAAAAATTAAAGCTATGTTATATATTTGTGTTTCTATATAAGAGAGTTAATAGTATATTATGATATAAGTGTATAAGAGGGCCTTTAAAGCACGCGCGACATATTTCACAACACGACGCGCAGCGGAGTGTTTTGTAAGTCGTAAGGGCTTTAAAGGCCTCTTATACACGTATATCATACGCTATTTTTTATTACAAATGCATCATAATCTCAAAGATGTTTTAAATATTAAACTTAAGGGATATATTGACGAATATATTAATCTGTCATATTTGACATGATCAAATGTTTCTATAGCAACCTTTAAAAAAGTAGGCGCATCATAAACATCATTTTAAGCACGCTGCAGCGTGCGATAATCGTTGATTATGATGCATGCGTAATAAAAAATTATTTATAATTAAACTAGGGTCCATCCTTCACCCGGTCTTTCGCTTGCCAGTTTGAGTCTCCTTTTGCCGAACTGATGTTGACCCACATGGCGTGACATACAACTTCACATGGCGCAGTACAGCATTAATTGGGGTCAGCTGCCAACTAAGCAGCCGTATGAGTGAGCGAATAGCCATCAACCAATGCCAGTGAATTCCACTTCCGTACGACCATATGAAAATGACATAGTAATATAATTACTTACTTTACTTAACTTACCTTACGTTTTCTTAATAGAGAATACCGTTAAGAGCTTTTTTATTACGCATGCATCATAATCAACGATTATCGCACGCTGCAGCGTGCTTAAAATGATATTTATGATGCGCCTACTATTTTAAAGGTTGCTATAGAAACATTTGATCATGTCAAATGTGACAGATTAATATATTCGTCAATATATCCCTTAAGTTTAATATTAAAACATTTTTGAGATTATGATGCATTCATAATAAAAAATAGCGTATGATATACGTGTATAAGAGCCATTTAAAGCCCTTGCGACTTACAAAACACTCCGCTGCGCGTCGTGTTTTGAAATATGTCGCGCGTGCTTTAAAGGCCCTCTTATACACTTATATCATAATATACTATTTTATTATTTGGTATCTTTTATCGCATCTATTGCCGTATTTGATTAATACCAAATTTCTTCATTACCATATACGATACTACCATGAATAGAGAAAGTGATATTGTAATAATCTGATTTACTTTTGTGTATTACGTACATTTGCTTACCTTCTCTATCGAAACTACCGTTTTCATTAAAACATTATGACCCTGAACATAGCCACATGCGATCCGTCAGCCGGGGTATTATTATGATTTTGGATAGCCCTCCGCTCGCTTCGCTCGCTACGGGAGCTCAATCAACAAGAACTAACCAAGTGCAAACCAAAACTAACCCAAGGCTAACCCAAACTAACCCAAATTAAGAAAAAAAGGTAAATAAAAACAATAAACAAAACATTTTAGAGCCTGTCAATGTGTCAAAATGCCCGACTTTCAACTGTCAATATCCGGTAAACAGCTAATGATTGGTATGTGTTTAGATTTTTCTGGAGAGTCCAAAAATGTAGTAATCTACAGGGTGTTCCATTTAAAAAAAATATCAAAGTTACCCCGAGCACTTTTATTTGATGTTCAATTATTTTTTGCTGATGGACATATCCGAATTCGCGGAAGATGGCTATTTCAGTTTTTTTTATAAAAGTGCAGGGAAAGTCAAAAAAATCTCCTTGTCTAGTCCTCGTTGGATAACCCTGTACCCGGCGACATCGGTCGGGCACGTTCCCATATTCCAAGTATAAAATAGTTAATGATTTGAATTCTAAGATATAGATTCTAAGTTCAAAATAGGTATGTTAACTTCTAATGTAAAGTTGCGGTGGATGCGAGTCTCGAATGATATTTACCTCTTTAAATAGTGTACCTGATTGTAGTTCTCTTTATATAAATAGGATTCATAATTACAGACTCTGTTCCATTTTATTTCATCTGGAAATCGGTTATTTCCGCCTAAAGTATTTTCTTTTCTATTAACTAAATTGAAATTCTGTGCCAAATCGTCAAAGTTGGAAAGTATAATTACATGTATGTGACGTGACTCATTTTACTTGCTTGGGATATGACAGCTCCCTTTCAATTCGTCTCAGATCTTCATCGGAGTTTAAAAAGATATGGCCGACTTCAGTAGTCTTTACTATTCTTTTTATGATCAAAAAATTGTTGATTTGACCGCATTTGAATGAGTCCACAGTTTGAGATGAGATATAACGTTATCTTGAAAGATGTTACTATGCTCTAATAATATGAATGAATGATAATAATTAACTGCATACTAGTGTTTTTGTATTATTAACGCAAAATGTATAAAGAAAAGATGTAGATTTGTTATGAACGGCATCTTTTTTTCATGTCTTCATTAGGCAACTTGTTGCTTTCTAAATTTTTGTTATAAATTTATTTTGTCATTGCTTTCCTTTCACATTTTTCAGCACAAAGCAAACCGATATTTACACCTTCGATTTCTACTATTTTTTCATTTTAACTAACTAAGTTTGGCCTGTATGCATTGCTCTAGCTGCAATTTTCTTCTTCAATGAATTTGGGTCTTTAACTTTTTTTCTTGCTGTTTTTCTACCTTTTTGAACTCCTTTCATGTCTTTCTTGGGATATCTCGGTAAGGTGTTCCTCGTTTTTTCCATTTTGTTGTAAACCTGATTGGGAATTTGCATTTTTCAAATTAGGTATTGTAGTTTTAAGGATTTTTTTGTGCAGAGCCATTGTTAGAATCCTCATTAAAATCTGAGCTCCTGACATCGCTAGAACCAGGTAGATACTAATCGCGTTTATCGCTGGCATTGAATCGTTTCGAATTTAAGGGAAAAATCTACATAAAAAAATGAAAAGGAATTATTGTTTTTAATTTATTTATCCTTTTTCTTAGTGTTGGGTTAGTTTTCGTTAGCAATTGGTTAGTTGTTGGTGATTGAGCCCCCGTAGCGAGCGAAGCGAGCGGAGGGCCATGCAAAGCCAAAATAATGCCATATTACCGTCAGCGGCTAGACGTTAGTTGTAACAACTTCCAAAAAGCTAAAATATTTCCACAGCACTTTGAAATAACAGTTAAGCCAAATGAATGAATTGAAGTTCGCCAGGAGTCATGAATAAAGACTATTTTAACATGTGAATGCTGAGGCCATCCAGTTCCTGCCCAACACACACCAAGTAAAAGACTCAAGAGGAGTAACCCGTTTGAATTAATCTAATAATACTGGAAAAACTAGTGAAAGAGCAGAGTAATGTATGAAAATTGTACACGCAAAATATTATGTGTAATTAATTTATTGGACCCTCAGGAACAGGAGTTTTGTCAAGAAAAACTTTTCGAGCTCTACATCAAATAAGAAATTACAGAAAATCATCTGAAATCGTTTTTCCGTTAGGTTCGTCCTATGTCTTTTCTGAGTATGTGTTAATCATCTGGCTTTGCTTAGATACTGTATCCTAAAAATGGACAAAATACAGTTTCCTGAAATATTTACAGATTTTTTTCCATATAATTGCATTTAGACTGTAAAAGCAGCGAGTAGGGCATATACGTGTCTATAGTCTAGTCTAGAATGTCAGTACACACCTTATATATCTGCAAGGATATGTACCTTTTAAACTAACAAATAGAAATATTCGGGTCCATTTTCATGACACACTCTGTATGTTCGCAATAAGATTTCATATTTTTAGGCTTTTATTTTTCTGGTGTTTTTGTTAACGATCATTTTGGTGATGAATAAGGAAAAGTAAATTTTGTTTCACAAATTCTCGGATTTGACTAATTTTGCAAAAATTCAAAGGTTTCATTTCACACCCAATTATTTGCCACTGGTTAATACAGTCAACCGAACACTGGAACATGCGTCTTAATATATGTCCTAATTAAATTACCGAACTTAAAATTTTTACTAAATATCTTTCCGATTCATTATAAGTTTGTTTAGAAAATATTAGCTTTTATTTGACTGACAAATTCAAATATAATTTCCGCACAAATGGACAGAGAATGCTGAGTAATTCAATTTCTTTTTCTTCTGAGAACAGTACTGACTGAAATCATGAAAACAATAACACAAAATGGAATGGTTCCTAGAACATTAATTTAAGAGGTGATTGAAACCGCGCAATATTCGTGCAATAGATGGAAATTTAGCTTTTTCATGAGAAGCAGTGTGCTAGAAGGCACCAATCCCCTCAGGACAAGTTAAAATATTAATTAACATCGAAAATCTAACTTCTAAACTTTCAAAAGTCATAAAAAGTTGCTTTTAAAAATAATCATAAAAATCCTAAGTATCAGGAGCACCGGAACAAGCCACATAACATAGTGGCTATAGCGACCTGCTCTTGATTGGCCAAGCTCACCGTGTTCGGACACGGGGGCGGGGCTTGTCAAGGGACCTGTACCTAACATAAATACCTTCAGCATTTCAAGCAGCTTACTTATTATTATTATTGATAATTATTATTAGAGTTCTGTTGCTTCGGTCGCGCAAGCAACACGTATACCAATCCGCTCTGCGAACACAGTCAAAAAGTGAAGTGAGGTAAAATACGCTAACGACACCCTAAGCAGCACTATACTTTTCAGTGTAGTGTATGCGACAAAATATCGTTTGACGTTGGCTTACGCTGGCGTAAAAAATCGTTTGACTTTAGCGCAACACAGAGTGACGGCACGATCGTACCCAGAGTGCATGTATCTCGTCACTTTGTGAACATACTACAACAGAAACCCACCACAACAAGACGAAGGACGCAGAAAATTCAGGCGGCAGGGAAGCCTGCACAGCGACAATTCCGCCGGAAGAGGCGATGACCGGAGCGGTGAGGATAGAAACAGACAAATCACCAGTCACAAAAGTTCACATAAGTAAGTTGAAATACACTTCAAACACAATTACACAACACAAAACACACATTAAAATGGAGTCGTCTCTAATCAAAAAACTTGAGGCGGAAAACCTTGAGCTCAGAAAAACTATCCTAAAACTAAGATCAGATTCAGATAAAAGTCATAAACTTATTCAAGAGCAGAGTGCTCAAATTGCACAACTTTTGGCAAAATTGAATGAACTCTCTACTGAGATGAAAAACATGTCGACCCATTTAAATGTGCCGCAAAACACAAACGCAGACACACCCACTCAACAAAACATTATACAGAACATAGTGC
>MU191743.1:0-14478 GCA_016904865.1 Pissodes strobi
GAGCTTGGTGATTTTTACTTTATCCGCTCTTTTTAGGAGAAACGGAGATTTTTGGCCAAGTACAAGTGGTCCGTAGAAAGTATATATGTATCTTTGAGGTCGTGTTTCAGGTGGTTCAGGTATTGGATTCTTTCGAGCTTGTGGGTAAATTGTTTTAAAGTAAAGGTGATTGCAGTAGCCTCGGTTGGTGCCATAGACCTTGTGTGTCGGAAAGTGTCGCAGGCTCGGCTGTTCATTAACCAAAGTCGAAACATTTGCTGATCTAGCGAGTTATCAGTCTGAAACCCATTTGTATTAATTTTATCAGTATTTCGCCATTAAGCTCAATACAGGTGTATGCATGTGATAAAATTATGTTGCAATTTTAAGTCCTGATTAAATTCAACTGAATGCCTCCAAATTCTCAGAAAAAATTGAAACAAATGCTTTATACACAATCTCTTCGAGATCACAACTTTTCTCTACAAACGCGTAATGTAATTCATGATTCTTAAAAATGTTTTCGTCCCATTGCTGTTTTGTACATTTGAAAGCAAGTCAGTTACTTTTTGATCGCAAAATCTTCTTGCGTTTTCATAAATCATGCGATCTTCGTTGCTTAGATTTGAAGGTATCAACAGAACTTTAAAAAATGTTTAATTAACTCACATAGATCTTCAAATCTAGCAGAATATTTTCCAACAATCAAATTCGTTTTATGGTCCAAAAACTTATTTTTTAGCTGGACTATTATACGTATACTGTATTTGTCCTTCACTTTAATCTCATTGGCTATGTCAGGTGATGAAAGACTAACATTTTTATGGTCTGGTCCAAGATCTGGTCGTTTCACTGCTGGTACAACTGTAGTAAATGCTGTTATTTTGGTTCGGGTCTTGTCCAGGCTTTATTCTCTTTTTTATTGAATATCTTCTACACCCTCTTTGTGTAATTTATTGGGTAATTTATCCTAATCAGTAAAATGTTTTTGCTGGAGGTGGCTATAAAAATTTGACAAAACCCAGCGAGATTTTGTTGTTGGTTTTTTTGAAAACTGTCTGACTTTAAAGAAGTTTTTGCAACAGCAAGTAACCTTCCATCATTGTCGGAACCGTTGTAATATGTTGTCTCATATTTGATGTTGTTGAATATATTATTAAAATTTCGATAGTAATATGTTGACCCAAAGTTTAAGACGGTCTTTTATTAAAAGGTGCTAATATCCAATTTATGGACGTTGTTTTTATTTGTGTAGAAAAAAATAAATTTTGAAGGAAGTGAAGAAGCTGAGGATATTTCTTATTTTAATGTTACCTATGAAGTCAGCTTTTAGTTATGCTGGCTAACATCAATAATATGATTTTTATGTTGTATAAACCCGGCATATAATGTACCGAACAATGAAAAAATTGGTAGAAAATAAGGTATTTTCAGTAGATCGGTCGATGGATTGCCGCAAAATCGGCAGAAGTGGCATCACTGGAGGCATCACATCGAACAGAAACGGATGCGCGCGCAACAAATTTAGCGTAAACATTGCACTACATTGCCCTTTTAGTGCTCTTTCAATGCCTCACATTGCCCAAAAATGCTTCACAGTGCTTTACAATGCCCCTAAATTTACATTTCAATACCCCGCAATGCCCGACATAGCCTCGCATTGCCCCGCAATGCCCCACAATGCCTCACAATGCCCCTAGGTTGTACACTAAATTGCCCCATGTACTTACCCTAGGTAGGAGGGCGATATATCGCCTCTCGCGGCGAGTACGGAAACAACAGGGCTATACTGTAATTACATACTTGAGACGCGACACTTAACATTTTTATATTCAAATTGGAAAATAGTAAGTACCTATTGATGTAGGCTCGAATTCGAGTCTATGTATGGGGAACTCGAAAACCGTAAGATATACAATGTGGTCAAATTAAGGCAAAATTGCATTTACGTGCCTAACAATATGCCGTTTAGAAAGTTTTAAAATTCCGGGTATTTCCGTAGATATTCGGAAAAAACCGAAATATTGAAAAATTGTTTTATTTTTTTTCTGAGCTTATTTAAAAACGGATTTCAAGTTGCATTGCACTTTTGCATTGCCACTTTTTTCACTCTATCGAACGGTGGTATCCAGTTTGGAATCCGACGTTTCGTCTTCATGGGGTCTTCATCAACTTCTTTTTTTAAATACGAAATTTATTTGTTTAACGTTTTTCAGATGATATTGGCGTTATTAATATAAATATGTGTTTTTAATTTTTTTTTGTTATTTTTTTAAATTTTTATTTTAATTTTTTTTTTGGAAAATACTTATTTTGCTTTGGCATAATTCTAAATAGTTTGTTACATTTGAAATTTTTACATTCAATAAAAAATTTAGTATGTTTATTGTGTTAAGTGGCAAATTAAGACCTTTATTTTTAACAAAAATAAAATATAGTAAAATGAAATAAACAGATTCATTTATTTTTTACCCCAAAGTAAAATAAATAATTAGAAAAAAATTTAAAATAAAATAAAAAAAATAAATAAATAAAAACGTATATTCATATTTATACTGCCAATATCATCTGGAAAACGATAACAAAAATTAAAGAGCGGAAAAAGTGACAATGCAAAAGTGCAATTCAAGTTGAAATTCCTTTTTAAAGAAGCTCAGGAAAAAATAAAAAGATTTTTCAATATTTCGGTTTTTTACGGATATCTCCGGAAATACTCGGAATTATAAAACTTTTTAACGGCATATTGTTAGGCGAAATTTTGCCCAAATTTAACCCACACTGTATCTCTTACGCTTCTCTAACGAGTTCCCAATACATAGACTCGAATTCGAGCCACCCTGTGGATTAGGAATGGTTGTTCTCTTTTATCATTTTATCCTGATTATGTACTATAAAAAGTAACTACGCATAAAAACCCAACTTTTAATTTTTTTTTATAAAAACATTTGGCTGGATAACCAGTATTCAAAAGCCTTAAGGATCATTTTTTCACGAGCCAGCGTTTGAAAACCGTTACTTTTTTTTTGTTTCCCTTCCCCATAATTTTTACATGAACGGATTTAATCATGGATATTTGGTCTTTGAATTTCAGACACCAAACGATTTAATTTTATAGGAATATATATTTTGTTTCGAAATTTGGTTTCCAAGAAAAGACATTTTCAGACCCGATTTCTGGGACGCATTAAAATAACGCGTAATTCGATGCGCTCGAAAGGGGACCCTTTTCCCGACCACAACGTTTTAATAAGTAGGTATTATTGTGGTATTTCAGATGGCGTCCAAAATCAAGACACTTGAAGTTTCCACCTCAAAAAAACAAAGCAAATCTGGAATAAAAAAGCCTAAGCCAACAAAGATTTTTTTTAAATACTCACATATTGATGTACAATCTGCATTAACAGCCGTAAAAGATGAGAAAATGTCTGTAAGATCCATACCTAGTTCCTGGTTTATAAGTCTTGCTATATTTTAAATAAATAAATAGTTTTTTAACGGACCAGCCATTTTAGATTTACAAATAAACCCAGATATATAAAGAGAGAAAACGCCAGACAATGAGAATGTTATTTTAAAAGAAAAAAGTTCCCCAGTTATCTCTTTAATGAGTATAACCATGGAAAAAATCCAGCTGTACAACTGCACCAATATCATTCGCTCACTACAAAATTTTGTAAGAACAGAAGACATACCATAGTCCGGTCTGTGATAGGGTATTGTGGAATGTGTAGGATAATTTCGCGTAATAATTCAGTTAGTTTGTGAGTTGACAATTTTATATAGGGTGCATGCATAAGAGAAGTCGTTTCCAGAAGAGGCATAATCAAGAGCTTCAAAATTTCAACGCTAACTATATCTTCTGCCCTAATGCCAAGCTTATAACCTATCATTTTTAAAAAGTTTCTTTGAACACGTTCAATCCTATTAATATTTCTTTTATAGAATGGAGACTGAAGAGGACACGCGTACTCTAACACAGATATGATATATGAACAATACAATACCCTAAAGCAAACTATATACTTAAAGTCACATAATGATCTTCGATTAAAACCCAGCAACTTCAAAGCCCTATTGGTAATGTGCGTGGGTGTCGGGAAGTGCTAAGTGGTTTTTCCAAATCACGTTCCGCTTTCACGCTAGTGGTTCCGGGTTCCACAGTAGGATTATATGGACATGATGGTGCCGGGTGGCATTTAAGCATTCCGGTATAGGATTCGGCACCACGTGTAAATTTCATTGGTCTATTTGGATTCGTTTCGCCAATTAAAGCGGAGTGCCGAGATCGTTACCAGAATGTTAGAACGGTGCTGAAACACAGGTCGGAATGTTGATGAATGTTGCTAGTTTACCCACGTCTTAATGGTGCAATCAATTGCTTCCAAGTACGTGGTGGCACAGTGGTGTAGATGGTTAGCCTCTGATCCGATGGTCACGGTTCGATTCCCGCCGCTTTTTTAAATTTTTTGAACGTTATGTTTTCAACCGTTTTTTTTCTTCACTTTGGGCATGTTTTGGGTATGGCTTATGGCTTGGGTTAGCCCTTGGTTAGTTTTGTCTCATTTTTACGAACGTTTTTACTTCGGGCATGTCTTGGGTATGGCTTGGGTTAGCCCTTGGTTAGTTTTGTCTCATTGAGCCCCCGTAGCGAGCGAAGCGAGCGGAGGGCCATGCGTGAAGTGAAATATTAGATTTTACGAACGTTTATTTCATCAACATTCCGACCTGTGTTTCAGCACTGTTCGAACATTCTGGTACCGATTTCGGCACTCCACTTTAATTGGCGAAAAGAATACAAATCGACCAATGAAATTTACCCGTTTGCAAATCGACCAATGAAATTTACCCAAGTGCCGAATCCTATACCGGAATGTTTAAATGCTGCCGGGTGGCCCTGGGAGCCCTTCATGCAGCATTTCACAGACAGCAAAGGTACCGAACCAATTTAGAATAGATTTCTGCAACATAAGAGACCTAAATACAAACATAAAATCTGTACATCAACATCTACAAGCAAATAGACCACAGATACAGAAAAACAAGTATGTTCTACAACAACAACAGTAAACTACCTCTATTCTGGTTACGACTTACACACCCGATTTGGACATAAGTTCGGAATATGCCTTTTTGTTCGAAGCGACCTTTCATGTCACCGCGAGGAAACACTGCGAGTGTTTCCTCCGAACAACCTTGACGTCATGCGGCTCATGTTCACCGCCAAGGGATTAACCAAGTTTATTTATATGCTGTCTTTATTGCCCTCCGAGCGATAGAGCCTACAAAAGCTTTTTTACAACACTAGCTACCACTTTTGACTCAATACAGGTCGACCATCCCAATACAGAAATAATCGTTCTAAGAGATTTCAATGCGCACAACAACTGGCTCAAACATCACAACAAGACCGACAACAAAGCTGAAGCATTTGACATCAGCTGCGGACTTACTGAACTTGTAGACGAACCAATTCGAAGTTCGGAGAGGGGCGAATTCGCCTTTTCTAACCACCAATTCTGACCAGTACACAATTATAGTTGGTCCGCCGTTAGGTACTTCCGACCACAAACTTATTACAACAGTTTGTGAATTGTCACGTCTACAGAAGGATCCACCATTGCCTCGCAAAATCTGGCATTACAATTATACAAACTGAGACGATCTAAGGGAGTTCTACCTAGATTTTCTTTGGTTCGACGTCTGCCTTGGCACTGACGACCCGGCCGTCTGTTGCAAAGAGATTACGCAAGTAAACTCCTCAGGAATGGAAGCATACATCCCAAATTCCACTAAGTTACCTTCAAAAGGCAAGCCTTGGTACGACAGAAGATGCGAAAGAGCTGTAGATAGGAAAGAGCAAGCCTACATGTACTGGCAGCAAAATCACACCGCTGCAAATCGCAATTATTTTGTCGAAGCGAGAAACGAATGCAAACGTATGATCGACGAAACTATGGACAAACACAATCAAAGATCAGGAATAAACTTTTGCAATGCCCCAGTGACTCCAGGAATTTCTGGTCGTTAGCAAAGGCAGTAAGTAATAACTTTACAATAACGTCTCTCCCACCTTTGACAGAGGACTATAGCCTAGGAAAAAGCAAACATGCTTACCAAAATGTTTTCATCGCACTCTGCCTTAGACGTCCCCCAAGACAAGGCTCTCCCTACCATATCGAACATCAACACTACCATGACAGAAGTCAAGTTTCATACCGCGATATTCGTATAATGGTTAAAGAACTGGATACACATTAAACTTCCTTTGAAGAATATAATTTTTGATTTATACAATTTGCCTGTTTTCATAAATTCCATATCCTTCCAGCTTTCCTATCAATAGATTATGATTGACCTTATCAAAAGCTTTCGAGAAATCTGGTGCAAGCCTTCCAACGAAGTTTTTATATATTCTCCATAGTTTATAAAGCTTTTTATAATTTATCTTGTATTTATTTTAATTATTACTTATAAAAGTTACATTAGACTATACATAATAAAAATATTTGCCAGCATTTTCTGCATTGTTACAACTAAACAGGACCCGTGAAGACGTGAAATTGCACGCCCCAGATGATGTGCCCCACTTGACTTACAAGTCACGGTACGCCACTGGTAATGTTTACTTAAATACCAATAACTGGTAAAGGAATCTTTTGTAGGACGGACTAAAACGGTAATTATATTTAAATTGCAACTCTGTTCAAATTTGTCTGTTGCTACTGTTTGAAATGTTTCAGTATAATTGTGATATTATCATCACATGTCATGAATCATTTCATTGCACAATAATTGAAATTAAATTTGTATATCCCAAGTTTTCGGCTTAATAATGCCATATCGCTGACAAACATTAATTAAAATTTGGCGTAGTGGAGTTGTTGGCAACATATCGATTTATTTTGCGTTATACATATATTAGCAAATCAACCTAATGAATAATTCAAATTCACATTAAACTCAATATTCATAAAATCATTTACATTATATTTGATTCGTCACTGTTAAATTAAATTGGAAATATAAATAAATAATGGAGATAGACGACTACTAGAATGCAACTTAAACAGAAAAAACACCACTAATAGGGGGCGCCTGTAGTTAGAGCACGTATGGTACTCTAAGCTCGTGCTCAAGAAACACTATATTGTTCTTCTAAGAGCTTTTAAGTCTCCTATGTATGAACGCTAAATATACCACGATGGAAAATGATCTAAAAAGCATGTTTTAACGCTACAGATAAATCCAACTAATTCGAGCGTAATTAAAATAACTGTTTACTTTTAAAACCATCTTAACATTTAGCGTTTAAAAAAGGATTTAAAGGTATCAAATACATTTACTTCATAAAATTGCGCATATTTATCTGATTTAGGTCAATGAAAAACTTATTACATGATTGTATTCTATCCTAGGGTGATAGCATGTTAATCCACAAGAGTTTAAAGCAACGTTTATCAATTTTTTCTAATATGGTTTTTGAAAATAATGAATTCATCACATGTTTATCCTTTATCGTTAAAAAAAACATTACCTATTTAAAGACTATCTATTTTTAACTACTGATATCGATCAGGTTTTCTTAGTCGATGCTATTGGTGATTCGATAATTTGCTCAGAATTATTTAAAAAAACAGAGAATGATAAATTAACTTTGACAATTATTTCTGGGAAATAAATTGCTTTTATGAAATGCTAATTTGATGATAAATTGCTTTGTCAAAGGCTACAAAAATGTAATATTAGAACCTACAGATTATAAAGATTTATTGCTGCTTTATGAAAAAATACTTATACCTTTAAACATTATTCAGGTTAATTTACACCATGGGAGAGCTCCTTCGGCACTCCTATGTTGAAAGCTCAGAGTATAACATAAATGTAGAACTAATACAGGAACCCTGAGTTTATCAGGAATTAGTTAGAGGACTCATTACTGTACCGCTTCCGAAGTGCCAAGGACCTGCGTTTATAAAGGATGTGGCGGCTATGCCGCTACCAGGAACCTTGATTAGAGAGCTGGTTACTGTTAAGCAAATTGGGGAATGATAGAGAGGAACTTGCTATTTGCTCGGCCTATTTTTCTATATCGGCTGGCTAGACAGAGCAATGAAGGAACACACCAAAAATCTATGACGATTTAGTCCAGGAATAATGCATAATGACCTTGTCTTGGGAGCCTCAGTTCCCGGCAGGATGAAGGTTTTCATGACTGTAAGGAGAGTGGGAATGGGGCTTCTGACAAGGCTCCTTGTAAGGCACTGCAGCTTGAGCCATTATTTGCATCTGCAGATCGTAGAATATCTGGCATGCAGGTGGTGCATGAAGGAATCGCTCACTCATGTCCTTACCTACTGTCCAGCGTTGGCTAAGGTAAGAACGATGCCTTCACTAAGGAGGCTGGGCTACAGGGCTAAATGGTTATGTGGGTGTGCATATAATGGACCCGGATTGGTGCCCTACGTGCAAGGAATCTCCCTAATCTAGGGTTGGAAGACTATATTGACTAGGTTTTAAGAAATATTTCTAAAAGGCTTTTTCATTGTCTTAAAAAGGCTAAGTACATTTAAAAGGAAAACGTTGTTGCAAAATGGCATTTTAAGTAAAAAGGGCAGCCTATTTTTAAAATAGTGTTCAAAAATGTAAATTTGGATTTGTCACTGTAAACTTTTTCGTTTCCTTGATTGCGTATTTCTAAATGACACACTTAAAAAATGCACGTATTAATGAAATACACCTTTAATTTCTTGATTAATTTATACATGTAATTAAACATAATATATTGCTTCTACTTCATATTTACTACATTGGCTATTATGCATTAAGAGTTATTAAATTTATTTTATTTTTTTCAGGTAAGTTATCTCCTGTTGAATGAAACTGCTATGGGTAAGTTATGATTAAATTTTTTTCAGCTTGATTGGATATTTTCCACCGACCACGTATTATCAAAATATTTTGAATGGAACTTTTTAAGTATTTTAAAAGGTTCAGTTTCTTATAAGTCGTTAAGTTTTCTATTAAGATAAGTGCCACGTAAGCACCAAGAAATCATTTATGCCAACAAATAATAAGTTAACGAGGTCATTTTCCAGAATTTTACAACTAATAAAAAAGAACCTATTATAGCCTACAGGGGAAAGGAAATTATGAATATTATGCGTTTATTAATGTTTGCATTTAATTTTGATGTACAGGGTCAATACTGGATGATCAGATCAGCGTCATCAGAGACACTCAGTTTAATGCGTATAGTTTGTATTGTACATAATATAAAACCTTTATTAGTTTTCTAATAACAAGAACATATATTCTAGTGAAGAGAAAACTACGGAAATACCAATTATAACCGGTTAGACATCCTTTTTTGACTTTTCTCTAATACATCCTGATGTAATGAATAATTCTTATTTTCGAGTAGGTATTTGAAAACTGAAGTGAATCATCTATATTTTATAGTAAACGTAAAACGTACCGTTATGTAAAAAGAAGCGCAAATATTTATAGAAAACACTTCATACAGTGTGTTCAAAAAAGTGAGCGACATATGGAAAACTTTATTATTGGTTTGACAGAAAATTTTATTTTTGATAACAGTTGGTGCTTGCCCTCAAACAATAAAAGAGTATTTAAAAATGTATGTCCTGCTTTTAGTGCGGGAGCAAATGACATTTTTCGGAAATCGCGCCAAGAGTAAAGTACCTTAACTTATAAAGAGACAGCAAAATCTTATAAGGAAAAGTTCTTTCAAATTAAAAAGGCAATCTAAATATGAAATTTGCATTAAGTACATCAACTTTTAATTTTTCTTTTTTTCTCTCGATTTTTTCCTAAACGTTACGCCACTGGTGAATATTCCGTTCTTTTGTTATTAGTATACTTGCCAACTTCAATACTTATTTAAGATAGAAATTAGTTACATAGTGTCATAATGTTGCAGTTTATCCAGAGATAATAGTCAGTTTAGGTATCAGTCTGTTGCAAATCCATTTAAACTCTTTTGGTTCAAATTTTTTCCAATCAAAATCATGAATAGACCCAACTCTTTTAATTTCATGTAAAGCAACTAATAAATTATTTATCTTTTGTATCCGATGAGTAAAATATGCCTAAGAATTATAAAAATTCATATACAACATTTGGTCCTCAAGAGTAGGCCGTGCATTTGGAATAAAAACAAATAAATAGCAATAATTTTACTTCACTCTGACACGGTATAAATAAATATATAAGGTAGGTTCACACGAGACAAATTTCCAATTTTGCCGATAGTTTTTAGCTTCGAAGCGAATCCTGATCAATCTGGTTCGTGGCCACAGATAGGTCTGCTACGAGGGAGAATCTACGGTCAGTGTGCAAACGCCTTCATATTGTGTACGGTTGTGTCGCGTTGAAATAAATAATTATTAAGATCGCTACAATGCTGCAATGACGAGATATTGTTGTGCGGATAATTGTATTACAAAAGTAGGTGAAGGATTTTCATTTTTTAGATGTCCCATAGACCCTATCAGGTAAGATTTATAAAGACAGTTCTCTGATTAGATATTAGATATGCATGCAGTTTTTCAATTACACGTATAATCGGTTTAATAAATATGTCTTTTTTAAAATTCTGTTATTTACCTAAATGTGGATAAAGACAATAGTGAGAAAAGAAAACAAGTACGACAAAAATAAAATGCCCGTCACCACTAGCGTGAGCAAAAAACCGTTTATATTTTAATAATTGCGAATTTTTCACATGACCTTTTGAGTTTTTAACGCCACTCTTATATTTTAACATTGAAAATGTTTCTATTATCCAAGTAACGTGTGGCAAACTTATTTGGAACAGCGACGCTTGAGGAGAGAAGAGAGGAAAAATGGCTTGCAGCCAATCGCCTTGTTGCACTTTGTCACGAGGACGAGGGGAACTTGACGCACCTGTTGCCGGATGTATCGGGCAAATAGATATAAATGTCGCAAATTTATTTAAATTGATAATGTGTACAATATAGATTATGAATTAAAGTTAAAGTGATAGTAAAGTTCCAGTTTGGATATTGCTTTTTATTTTCAATGAGTTAATGAGTATATTAAATTATGTGTTTATCTAAATAATAGGTATAAATATTAATTCTCAAAAAATATTAAAGTTACTCGACAACATCGCCAGTTTTTTGTCCGCATTCTTTCCGCTGTTCCAGGTATACTTGCCACACTTTGTAGAACGTCAAATCGTGAAAAGGTGCATTTGCCACATGACATCATACGCGTGAGAGATCGTATTAGTTTATTTACTTAAATTGGATTATAAGGTATCGGAATCGATTAAAATGACTAAAATAAATTGGAACTAACTGAAACTAACGAAAAGTTGATTGAATGACTAATCAAAACTCGCCAAAAGTAATCAAAACGGGCTAAAACGTACCGGTACAGGTTACAAAAATTAAAGTAAGTTAAAACTAACCAATACGAACGGAATTTTAACATTAAATTTGATTATAATGTATCGGAACCGATTTAAATGACTAAAATAAATTGGAACTAACTGAAAGTTGATTGAAAAACTAACCAAAAGTAACTAAACGCACCAAAAAGGGCTAAAGCGTATGGGAACAGATTAAAAATATTAAAGTAAGTTGAAACTAACCCAAAGTAACCGAATTTTGGCGACTAACCAAAACTAACCGTAAAGATTAGTTTTGAATAAATACTTTGAAATACTTCTTGATTATAATGTATTTGAGTCGATTCAAGTGACTAAAATAAATTGAAACTAACTGTAATTAACAGAAAGTTGATTGCACGACTAGTCAAAACTAGCCAAAGTAACCAAAAGCACTAAGGGCTTAAACCTATCAGAACAGATTAAAAATATTAAAGTAAGTTGAAACTCACTTAAGTTAGTCGAATTTTGGCGATTAACTAAAATTAACCAACAACATTAGAATTAGTTATACTCGTTATAACGTATTGGAACCGTTTCAAATTCTAATATTCATAAAAAACAATTAAAACTAACAGAGAGCTGATTGAATGACTAATCAAAAGTAACCAAAGCACTAAAACGTTTCGGAATAGGTTACAAAAATTAAAGTAAGTTAAAGCTAACCAAAACGAGCCGAACTTTGGCGACTAAACATGAAACCACAGATGTATTCATTTGAACCGGCTTCGATACGTTATAATAAAATTTAGTGCATTCATTAGTATTGGTTAGCCGCGAAAATTCGGTTTATTTTGGTTAGTTCTAACTTATTTTAATTGTGTAACCTATTCCGATACATTTTAGCACGTTTTGGTGCTTTTGGTTACTTTTAGTTAGTCTTGGTTGGTCAATCAACTATCGGTTAGGTTCAGTTAGTTTTAATTTATTTTAGTCGTTTGAACCGATTCCGATACGTGATAACCAATTTTAATCGTTTTGCTTAGTAGCTAATATTCAGTTAATTTGGGTTATTTTTAACTTACTTTAATAGTTTTAATCTCTTCCGATATGTTTTAGGACTTTTTGGTGCTTTTTGTTACTTATTGTTAATTTTGGTTAGTCGTTTAATCAACTATCGGTTAATTTCAATTAGTTTATTTTAGTCATTTGAACTGGTGCCGGTACCTTATAAACAATTTTTGTTTTTGGTTAATTTTGGTTAGTCGCCAAAATTCGGTAAAATGGGTTAGTTTTCACTTACTTTAATGTTTCAAACTATTCCGATACGCTGTAGCCATTTTTAGTGCAATAAACTTTCAGTTAATTTCAGTTAGTTTTAATTTATTTAGTCACTTGAACCGACTCCGATGTTATAATCAAATTTAATGTTTTCGGTTAGTCGCCAATATTCGGTTCATTTAAGTTCATTTTAACTTACTTTAATATTTTTAATTTGTCCCGATACGGTTTAGCCCTTTTTGGCGCTTTTGGTTAGTTGCTCAATCAACTTTCGGTTAGTTTCAGTTAGTTCCAATTTATTTTAGTAATTTGTACCGGATCCGATACGTTATAACCAATTTTAATGTATTTGGTTAGTTTTGGTTAGCCGCAAAAGTTCGGTTAATTTGAGTTACTTTTAACTTACTTTAATTTTTTAGTCTGTTTCGATACATTTTAATCCTTTTTGGTGCTTTTGGTTAGTTTAAGTTAGTAGTTCAATCAACTTTCGGTTAGTTTCAGTTAGTTCTAATTTATTTTTGTCATTTGAACATATTCCGTCCGCATAAACCCTAACCCAAACTAACACGACCTCTCACGCGTCTAATGTCATGTGTGGCAAATGTAGCATGCACTTTTTCACAATTTGATGCCCCATAACAGGAAAACAGAAACATTTTCAATGTTAAAAGTACTACGGCAGACGTAGCGCGATAAGAGAAATTCTCAAAAATGCAGCCAATCACTTGAGAAATGCACCTGATTAATTGGCCATGTTAAAGAAGATGCCAAATAAGTCAGCTATAAGAGTGGAGGACAGCTCCGCTCGCAAAGCCATCTCCGAAAATTGACGATTTTGCAGAAAATGTGAGAGAAATACTCGCAGCGCGAGTAATGCAGTTTTAAGACCTTTAAGAAGCTATAAATGTACCTAGTTTACTAGCTTAATATGTCCTTTTTTATATTTAAATTCCCACAATATTTGTCACATATTTTGAACCTTCTGCTTTATACATGTTCTTAATAAATAAATCAACTTACAAACTGCCAAATAAATTATTTTAATTGGTATTACCTTTATCTATAATGTTTTTGAATTTAGTATACGTTACTATTTTGTATAACTTTGTTACATAGTTTTATTCATTTGAATCACGTCTTAAAAATTACCTTAATCGCTCTTTGAAATATCATGTATCAAATGATAACCGAGGAAATAATTTTGCATCAGCTAATACTTTTTGATTCTCCCCTCACAGACTGCTCGCTGCTGCAGGTAGAGTAAAAACTATTTTTATTACGCATGCATCATAATCAACGATTATCGCACGCTGCAGCGTGCTTAAACACACATAGAAATGAGTTCTCAAACTGAGGGAATTGACGTTATTCCAAGAGCATATTGACTTTCATATGTGGCAAAAGAATATTATTTTGTGTCGAGAGAAGTATTTCTTCACCTCAGCGGATTCAAATCAAAAAAAATATATCTGAACTTCACATGTTCTTATGGCGAGGAAAAGTATTTCAAAATAAATATTTATTTCTTCATAAGGAGAGGAATGATCTGAACTCCTCGCTGTTTTTAGATCAAGAGATCTTTTCTATGTGTGAAGTGATGTTTATGATGCGCCTACTTTTTTAAAGGTTGCTATAGAAACATTTGATCATGTCAAATGTGACAGATTAATATATTCGTCAATATATCACTTAAGTTTAATATTTAAAACATTTTTGAGATTATGATGCATTCGTAATAAAAAATAGCGTATGATATACGTGTATAAGAGGCCTATAAAGCCCTTGCGACTTACAAAACACTCCGCTGCGCGTCGTGTTTTGAAATATGTCGCGCGTGCTTTAAA
>MU191743.1:14488-33593 GCA_016904865.1 Pissodes strobi
GTGCTTTAAAGGCCCTCTTATACACTTATATCATAATATACTATTTTTTACCGTGCTGCGGCTTTTGTGTTCGATCCAAAAACATCAAACGATTTTTGCTGAGTGAATCTACTCGATATTATTTGTATTCTGACTCTGACATATGAAATTAATTATTATTGAGTCAGTCATTCCAATTGTATTTTGTAATTATTGTGGACAATTATTTTGGACCAAAAGTGTTTACATGTGTTTGCAACCCACTGATACCTAAACTGGCTTTTATCTCTGGAAAAACTGAAACATTATGCAACGATGTAACTAATTTCTATCTTAAATAAATTGTGAAGTTGCTTGTCAAGTATATCTACTAATAATGAAATAACAAAACATTCACCAGTAGCGTAATATTTAAGAAAAAAATCGAAAAAAAAAGAAATTAAAAGTTGATGTACTTAACTCAAATTTCATCTTAAGATTATTTTTTATTTTGGAAGAACATTTCCTTATAAGATTTTGCTGTATCTTTATAAGTTAAGGTACTTTATCCTGGACGCGGTTCCGGGAAATGACATTTGCTCCCGCACTAATAGCCGTACTTAAAATCGGAAATACTCATTAATTGTTTTAGGGCAAGCACCAACTTTTATCAAGAATAAAATTTTCTGAGTAACAAAAATAATAAAGAAGTTTCCCATATGTTGCATACCTTTTTGGGCACACTGTATAATTGCCATATAGCTTAAAATAAATAGGTAGGCAGCTATTTTAATCCTCGCCGTGTTATTACTAATAATAGAGAAAAGCAGAAGTAACTTTTTATTTTTTCACAAAGACGAAGCTAAAATTATATACACTATTATATAATTATTAAATTATTAAGACTTACATAAATTCAATGATTAGATTTTAAACAACCATTTCCGAATTAGAACAAAATGCAGACTAGAGAAGGTAAACTCATTGTTTGCAGCTAAGTGTTTGCTAGAAAATTAGGCGCACTGAAGGTAAGCAATTGCACACTGAATAGAATCACACAAAACAGGGATTACAGCTGATGAAAGTTTTTAAAAATCATGGCAACGAAAA
This sequence comes from Pissodes strobi, assembly GCA_016904865.1. Lineage (NCBI taxonomy): Eukaryota > Metazoa > Arthropoda > Insecta > Coleoptera > Curculionidae > Pissodes > Pissodes strobi. Next base: position 15,557 of record MU191743.1, read on the forward strand.
CGACGGCATGCATGCAAAACGAAAATAACGCATTATTTAAAAAAATAAATATTGCTAGAAATTTATGGTGTGTATTCTTAAAGATATATATTACAGTAGATAATTTAAGAAAAAAATTAAATTAACAATTATCATGATATTTTCCATATTCATTTGAGCCTTGACGACTTGATGCAAAAGTATTGGATTCACATGGAAAAACAGGAAATACTAAATGGAAATTTGTGATTAAAGTGAACTAGTGTCAACATTTTAAAGTAGATTTCTGTTTTATTTTTTTAAGAAACGAACTTCACTTCAATCGGCAGCACAAGAAGGTTCTTATTAAATCCATAAATTCTTCTTGTGCTGCCGATTGAAGTGAAGTTCGTTTCTTAAAAAAATACACAGAAATCTACTTAAAAATTTTGACACTAGTTCACTTTCATCACAAATTTCCATTTAGTATTTCCTGTTTTTCCATATGAATCCAATACCTTTGCATCAAGTAGTCAAGGCTGAAATAGAATATGGAAAATATCATGACAATTGGTAGTTTAATTTTCTTCTTAAATTATCTACTACTTCATCGAATTTCTACTAAAGCTTCTTTTGTTTGGGTTAGTTTTGTACAATAAGTGATATTTTCATATTACAGAATATTGTACAAATTCGAAATATTTGAGAGCGTCGCATTTGGATACATTTTAGGAAGTGACTCCGCTGCCGGCGCCGGTTCTCTTTATGGATGCCGGCGCCGGTTCTCTCTATGGATGCCGGCGCCGGTTCTCTTTATGGATGCAGGCAAAAAGAAAAGAAAAGATTATTTTATTTTTCCATTTTTAAATCATAAAGTATACAATATATGTATATATATTAATGAATGTGTAGATTTCTACTTATATAATAACATATACGTATAAAATTATGTATTTGCTTTTTTTCTGGACTTTTTAAGTCCAATTACGGTATTTCCAAGTCCTTTTGGACGTCCCCGTTTCCGAATTTTCGATGGCATTTTTATGTTTTGCAGATTTATATTCGCTGTGGTTTCTTCAATTTGATCTTGTTCATTCACAGTTTGTTGTTCTTCATTCTTGCGTTGTTCAATGGATTCAACCGAAAATATTCAAATATTAGACATTATAAAAGAGAGTTTGCTGAGTTAAGCAAAAAAAATAATGTAGACATTGCCTAAGTAGATATTTGTAACTTTATTAGGTAATTTAATCTGGAAACTTACCAACGCAAATATTTACTTCTTCATTAAATTTTTCTTTTTCATTTTGAACTTCGAATGCATGAAAATTCGTTAAAGCAATGAAAGTATCATTTTCTTTACCAACAGAATTAGATGTATTAACTTCAGTGGTAATAATATGTTCCTGGGAAATAATTATATCGGTGATAGATCAGTGGCCACTTTATTTTGGTTAAAGGTATATATTTCACTGTTCGTACGTGGATCGGTAGTCACTAGAAAAGAAAAATAAAATTGTTCAAAATTTTACTTTGCAGCCAGTCCAAATCCTCTACAAACCTGAATTTACTGTTGTTTCCTCTAGTGTAAGCTCGCTATTTGTACCAACTGGAAATAGCTCCCCATCTGTACCAACTAGAAACTCTACAGTGATGTCTTCATTTTCAGCACCATCTTTATTAATTTCCATTTGGTTAACTGCAATTTGCGTGTTTGTTTGTAGAAATTGTTCATTCTGGTTAAAATTCTCATTTGTTTGGGTATGCTGCTCTGTTTCCGTTGGTGATTTCACAAATTGTGAATCCAATAATTGATTACTATTTTCAGCTAAATTATTAAATAATTTTAAGATAACTGAATCTTGATGGTCAGCCCAATTCATTCCGATAGTTCGAATTATATTTAGTCTCCTATAAAAAATATCAGTTGATACCTCACTGCATAATTTTGCTATTTTTCTTCTTTCTTCTTGCATTAGATTGAATTTTTCGTGATTAGTTAAATAGCTTGGTTTTCGATTTATTGCTTGCAACACTTTTACACTATGCCGCCCTTTGTCATTGGCATCATAGTTATTAGCTACATCATGCACAGGTGCATTTGCGCCAATGGCTTCGCATTCATTTAATAGTTTTTCACAATAGGATCTAGACCATCTAGTTAGGCACAAATTAACATCGAATAGAGACATTGACATTACAGATCTGCATTTAAAAATGTGTCTGCAGGGAAGCCCTGTCGATTTTCTAAATAAACACTCGCAAGTGAAGCAGGTAACCTGAAGCAAACCTTCTGATGTCACAGCCAAAAATGTCCCATTATCAAGCTGTTTTATATCCTCACAAGAATTACTTCGTTTAAGCTGTCTTTCAATTTTTTGAAAGGCAAAGTCGGTCAAATGTTGATAGTATAAATATTCTGTAGACCCAGTTTGAAACGGCTGCGCTAACGTTTTGTTTAGCATCTGTAAATTTTTTACATCTTTGCTTGTTCGAAGGCTATTAATGATAATGAAAAGGTGATCAATAAAATATTCGAGTGGGCTGTACCTTGTGATCACACTCTTAAGCTTTGAATTAATAGACTCTAAACGGTTGTTAGTTTTGTTACCCATGCATTGATTTTGCAAAGTTAAATACTGCACCCACTGATCAGTTATATTTCCCCAATTTGAGTCATAGTAAGTTTTGACACATTCGGGTACATTCGTGACCATTTCAGTGTAAATCTCATTGTAGTTAGTTTCGGAAATTGCGTATGCCAGTTTTTGCAAATATTGTTTGCTGATTTGAACTTCCTCGGATGTAATACCCATTTTTTTAGCTGACACTTCCCTATTAAATATTTGGAAAACGTGAAAAAGACATATCAATAATTTAGCATTTGGAAAGCTTTTTGAAAAAACGGTCCTCTCTGTTTTATCTTTGTCAGACATAACTACTTGTACTCTTTCCCAAGCAAAATTTCGATTTTTAAAAGTACTTATAAAAAAATTCAAGGACTCTTCATTTTCTTCGGCAATCAAGCAAATTGCAACGATTTCACTTAAACCATTTCCATCTTCTATCATTATGATATATGTGGCGAAGCGTAAATCAACTAAACAATACGTTCCATCAATGAAAATAATTTCGGGATATGCGTTAATATAGCTTTTCATACGTTCATCTTGAAAATAAAGACCTTTAAACATGTCATTTTTGTCAACTAAAATTTCGATCTCCGTACAACCATGATTTTTTTTTTAAATTGTAACACATTCTTCAAGACTTTTTTTTGAGGTTTTGATCTATTGTTCAAATTGGTGAGATCTTTTAAAGTTATTCTGCAACCCGTTTCTTTTGTTATTTGATTTAAAAAAAATTTTTTATTTGCTCCTGCATTTAAAGCATGTTGTGTATCAAGTTTAATATTTTCGGGCAGGTTTAACCTTTGTTTTGCAAGAGAATTAAAATATGCTTTTGACGACGTATGATTGTGGTCGTTTTTAATTTCTTGTATAAAAAGAAATTTCTTACAGCTACTTACTTTTACAAAAATACTCGCTGGGCACTGCTGTTTGTAAGTGCTAGATTTGCTAACAGATTTTTCATTTTTGCTTTTAAACGGCCTTCCTCCTCTAACACAGGCTAGGCGAATGTAATAGTACCTAAGAGATAAGTTAATGTCTACTACAGTATTAGGATTTCGATGTTTTTGTCTTTCGATTGTCCTGCTATCACGTAACCAATACTCATTATTTGTATTTTGTTTATAGTCTTTTAATGCACTTTCAAACTCCTCGTATGAGGAAAACTTATCACCAACTTTCATTCTTTTTAACTGTTTCACAAAATTACAATGGAAAACACAGTAGGTAAGTAAACAACGAGGTAAACAATGTAAGAAATTGAATTACGCAAACACATTTTTAGGTTATAAGCGTTACGCCGCCGCCGGTACTCGAGTCTAGACACATCGGAGTAACTAGGCTGCCGGCGCCGGCTTGCATATGCATTTTATAAGATTGCCGGAGCCGGCATCCGAATTAAAAAATTTTGGAAGCCGGCGCCGGCAGCGGAGTCACTTCCTAAATTTTATTCGCGTTATAGCGCTTTTTTATGTACATTTGCCATGTTTATTTTTTTTCTGAACCTCAATAGTTTTCCATAATACACGACTAAGGCCCAGTTGTACATTTTAAGTTCAACCTGAGTTGAACGAGAAATTATGGTTCAAGTAAAAATTCGGTTGTACCACACCGGTTTAAGTGTATGAACGTCGTTTAAACTCTGTTTAATTTAACTCTGCTAGCATATTGGTTCAAACGTAGTTCAAGGATTAACGAGCGTGCGATCAATCACAATCACAACATTCAAAAAATCGGTGTTTTTCAAAAGAAATCCTTGGAGAAAAAACAAAAATCAACCAACCATATCGATGCAATTACTGATGAATACGAAGACTTTTTAGAATTGATCAATATAGTTCAATATAGGAGAATTCGAAGAGTGCGAAGATTTCGGAATCGGGAGAATCACTTCGAAAAGTGGAATGAAGATGAATTTAGCAGATTTCGGTTGTCGAAAAATGGAGTTTGATTTATCTTAAATCGAATTCTACCACAAATTGTTTCTCCTACTGAAAGGTAAAATTATTTGAAATTATAGACAAAATTTGAGTTCAGTAAAATACCTATATTGATAGGAATCATGCAGTAACACCAGAAAACATGTTGCTAATTACACTACGGTTTGTGCAACTGGAAGTTTTCTTCAAGTAGTTGGTGATTCTATCGGGAAAGACAAAAGCACAGCTTGCAGAATTGTGTGGAAAGTAAGTAGGGCGATAGCAAATCTATAAGGAATTTATTAAAATGCCTTCGACATTAAACGAAATGAGACATATTTCTGAAGAATTCTATAGTCTAGCTCATTTCCCTACTTGTATAGGAGCCCTCGTCTGTACCCACATACGAATACCACCTCCATGAGGCGATGAAGCAGAGCTGTATAGAAATCGAAAGGGCTTTTTTCTGTGGCCCGGATCCACACATGATGCCGTCATATTCAACAATTCATTACTAAGAATGAAGTTAGAATGAGGCTACTTTCATAATAACGTCATTGTGGGAAGATAGTGGCTATGGGTAAAAAATATTTAATTACTACTTTAGAAAATTGTCAAACTAGAGCTGAAACTATTTTTAATGAGTCCCAGATAAGAACAAGAAATCCAGCGGAAAGAACATTTGGCATGTGGAAAGGCAGATTCCCGATTTTATCATTTGATATTAGACTAAAAAAAAGAAAAAGTGGAGGCTATAGTTATAGCAACTGCTATAGTTCATGTAATTACATGAACTACATCCTCCACAAATCCGAAAGAAGAACACGCAAACAATTATGTTAACGATATTCCGATCCCCCACGGGCAGAATTATCGGCTTAATATCAATAAGATTAGAAGACAAGAATTAATTAATAGATATTTTGGCCAACTTTGAAATTAACATTAAGCTTGTGTTGAATAAACATTATTGGATTAGAAAAAACAAATACTTGTATTCGTTTGAGGTAGCAATTAAATAGAGAGTTATTGATTAAAGTAACATTTTAATAATATTTATACTTCTGTACTCGATGTAGTTAAATCTACTTTCTTAAATCAATTTTTTTGACCTGATACTGGGTTAGAAAATGTCATGTTTCCTAGTACAAAAAAATTGACTTTAGAAAAAATGTCAAAATAGAATTTGTTTTTGGACACAAAACAACTTGAAGTCATTCAGACTGTGCTGTTTTGAGGTACTCCTAAACTACTTTAAAGCAAGGCATAGTCAAAATAACTTCAAGTCGGAGTTCCCGAAAACGAATTGTACAAATATAAAATATAAACAAACAGCAAATGTTAATTTTGTTGTTTATTCTCTTAATTCTTGTAACAATTTAAGTTTTTCCAGCTCTAAAATTTTGTTTTTCAATTTATGTTTTGTAAAAATGTTTCTTTCTTTTCTTGAATTCTTCTTATTCTTTCCTGTGACTCGTTTTAAAATTTCAATTTCTACTTCTTGCCGCTCATTTAGCAACTTTATTTTCACATATCCAATAACATTTTCTTGTTTCTTTTAAGGCAGATTTAGCACTAGCCCATTGAGAAATTTTGTTTGTAACAACTTGCTCATTTCATTTAATTTTGACTGAAATAAAATGTAATTTTTGTATTGCCCATGGCCAAAAACCAGTCTATCATAAACCATCATTTAAAATCCATATTTACCTGTTTTCAGTTCTCTTGCTGTGGGAGTTTTCAGCATATCGGGTGTGTATGTGGTTCAATTTGAATATAATATTGCTCCTGAATCATCTAAAATATTATTATTATGAATTCAATATGCCAATGAATGTAATTATATTTAAGTTAAAGAAGATAATTTAATTTAGTACACATTTGTTTGATTTTGTTGACTGTGTGCATAAACGCTGACTAGTTTGTGTGAGTCATAACATTAGAGGTGTGTATATTGTATCATAGGTATCCTTATTAATTTACCTAGTAAAGATTTCGGCACTGTGTTCTCTATATTTCCATCTTCGACACTGCCTATTAAAATTCCTCTATTATTTTTATTGTTTAACCCTTTAACATCGGGGCTTTTTTCACACGACGTGCCATACAAACGGGAGTTTTTAAGGCCTGCGCATTCGTGCGTCTCCCGTTTATTATTTTTGCGCATAACTGCGTTTCCCGACTCCCATATAATATGCGCCTAAATGCGCAAAGCAAAAATAGTACTGGATCTTGATAAGAAACTTTAATAAAGCCGAATGATTATTTGTATGTTACATCTTTATGTAAAAAACTTAAAAAACACCTACCTAATAGACAAAACAAAACTAAAAAAAGGATAGAAATTTCAATACTATAAAAATAAACATGCCTACATTTTAAAAAATAAATCATCACTTTCGCTTTCACTCTCTGTCCTTTCAGTCATGAAATTGGTGTCAACTTAGATGCTCTGCGTACTCTGGTCATGTTCGCTCTCCGCGCCACTGTCTGGATTAAAATTTAGCGATTCTGTTTCAGATTGCTCTTCCCAAATTTGCTCAAGCTCTTTATCTGATAAGCCTCTCTTATTTTCCCTACTCATTGTGTTCAAATATACTATTTATTTAGAGAAAAAAAAGGAAAAACCAATACGCTGTATACCCGACAACAGCTTGGTGAATACTGAAGGGTTAAAGCCTGTATATAAGAGCAATTAAAAATTTTGCGCGCTATCGTGCGTCTCCAAGCTTCTAGTTAACAAGTTGATAAGCCGCCGCCGCGTGTTTCCCGATCTCAAGTACTATTTAGGTCGTTCGAAAATATGCGTCTGCCGCAAATATGGCAGTCAAAGAAATGCGCGTTCTGGCGTCTCCCGATGTTAAAGGGTTAAAAATGAATTGGTCTCGTCAATTCCCAAAATAATTTGCTCTTCATTTGACTCTTCTTCATCTCATATTGCTAACAAATATAGTTTTATATAACACATTGTATCATGGCATATCATTACCTTTTATAAAAATCAACCTTCTTTCACTTTCTTACCTGCATCTCCTCCAAATTCACTTGGCATTCCCGGTACACGTATGTTTCCCAAACCCAACCCCTCCAATAATGTTTCAGCTACACTAATAAAAGTAAGTTCTTTGTTAGGGCCCCCTCCAGTTTTAAACCTATAATTTTTTTCATCTGCAACTTTCTGTTTTATTCTTTTCTTTAAATCGTCATATTATCTTTTTAAAACTTGGACAGTCCCAAATATTTCTCCATTTTGGAAATTAAACTCCTTCTCTATGATAATTCAACAACCTGCTTTCTGTCTATTTGCGTTAGTGTCGCTTTTTTATTTTCTGAAATATGCTTGTATTTTTTTTGCCAAGCGTACAAGGATTATCTCAGAGTGACTAAAATTGAGCATTCGAGTGTTAGGGGTTACTTGATACATTATATCGCGCAGCTTAAATAAACGCTAAAACGCTATCAGGCTATCAGATGCAAAAAATATACTTAATTTATAAAACTTGAATAATAAACTCGGGACATCAGTAAATCCCGCAAATTTAACTAACACCAACCTAATTTTTCCTCTTCTTTTTTAAGTTTGTCTGGATGGCTCCAGCAAAGATTGCATTGCCAAATTGTGCCACTATACTTTTTCCATCAAACCAAGTTCAGGTGAACTGAGGTTCAATCAGAATTGTACAACAGAGTTGTAAATTGAGTGGAGGTTCAAAGAATTAAACAGTTCAACTGAACTTCAGCTTAAACTGATATTGTACAATCGATCCTAAGGGCAGGTACTACTTTGAACTTCGATTAGCCACTTTAAACCCTCGTTAAATTAATTTGTGTTATAAATGTCTCAGGGACAGTATGGCAATACATATCATATGTGTGTGATATTTAAAACACTAGTTACTTTAGCAGTGATTAATTTAAGAATTAAGTAGTGGCCTTAAATTTAAAGTGAATCATAAACGCGCCCAAAAAGAAGGGAAGTTTAATTTTTGATTTGGGATTTTCTGACACGACTACAATTTGGCAATCGCTATTTAACAGGATCTAAGGATTTAATGAGTAAACTAGACCTAAAATGTGTCTTCACTATACAATCATATCTTTCTAATGAATAGTGATAAACAAATTATTTAAAAAATATTTTAGTATTGCCGAAACTACGCAATTTTTGTTTTGTTGCTAAAACATTTGCACCTAACTAGGAAAAGAGAAGAGACAAATAGGAGTCTGAGTGAAGAAATCCATTTGATTTCGAAGACAATATACAATACAATACAATATATAGAAAAAGTTTTTTTTATTACGCATGCATCATAATCAACGATTATCGCACGCTGCAGCGTGCATAAAATGATGTTTATGATGCGCCTACTTTTTTAAAGGTTGCTATAGAAACATTTGATCCTGTCAAATGTGACAGATTAATATATTCGTCAATATATCCCTTAAGTTTAATATTTAAAACATTTTTGAGATTATGATGCATTCGTAATAAAAAATAGCGTATGATATACGTGTATAAGATGCCTTTAAAGCCCTTGCGACTTACAAAACACTCCGCTGCGCGTCGTGTTTTGAAATATGTCGCGCGTGCTTTAAAGGCCCTCTTATACACTTATATCATAATATACTATTATGTTCGACACACACACAAAAAGAAAATCCTATACTACTACTCAGCGAGTGGTGCGTGTGCGGAGAAGATGGTGGATGTTAGACTTGAAGCGCTGTAGGTATTTTCGGGAAAGACGTTATTCGGAAGTCAATTCCAGAGCGAGGCAGTCCTCCAGATAAATGAGTCCCGCAACAGCGACGTTCTAGGTGTACGCAACGGAATCGTATGTTGATGAGCAGCTTGTGTCTGACGGGTGTTTCTGTTTGGCACAACTCTGGGCGGAATCATAAGTGCCAGCTCGTTCAAACACCATCCGTAGTAGTATCGATAGTAAAGAGATAGGTCCGCCACTTTTCTTCGATGTTCAAAGTTATCAAGGTCTTTAGTCAACTCTGGGTCATCCGCAAGACGGTCTGCTCTTCTCTCTATGGAGTCCATTATCTTAAGCAAGTGTTTGGGTGCCGAGGTTCACACATGAGAACAGTATTTCAGGGATGGTGTTATCTGGGATTATAGAGCAGTAAGAGCTGATTGAGTGCTCCCAGCTTTTCTGCTGCTGCCTCGGCGATTTTGGTGACGTGATTACGCCAATACATGTTGTTTTCTACGTTGATGCCCAGCAAGCTTATGGATGAGGCCAGAGTCAGTGTTTGTCCTGTCCTAGATGAGTAATGTCCTGCGGTGTTGTGTGTCTGCGACATGAATGAGAACATAAGGGTGCTGTCGTCTGCAAAGCTGTAAATAGATTTGTTTGTCATGTCTAAAGCATCGTTGATATAGAGCAGGAACAGTTTGTGAGAATATTTCCCTTATGTATAAAAAATCTTATTAGAGGAGTGCAATGCTCGAAAAATTACAGCGATAATTGCACTGTAGAAACCGAAAGAGCACAGCGATAATTGCATCGTACGTATCTATGGTAATTCCATTGTAAACTTACGATGACAGCGACAATTTATAAATAACGTCAAAGTCAAGTGAATATATATTGTTAAAAATGCCGCGTTTCGGATTTAAAAAAATCGTATTTTTGCGTCTCTTTACTTTGTTTACAGTTACATGTACGTTTTTATAATAAAAAAAGAATAAAAGTATTTTTTTAAACCATGTCCTTATTCGGGAAATATTCCCCCGAATGACACTCGTGCATCAAAATATCCAGATAATTTTGCATTCGAGCGTGTTGTCTTAGAAAAACTGCATTCGGTCATTTTCATATTTTGGAAAAAGTGCCCTCCACCTTCGGTGTCGGGCTTTTTCTCCAAAATATGAAAATTAACTCATACAGTTTTTAGACAACACGCTGTCATGCAAAATTATCGGCAATTTTGATGCACTTGTGCAATTACTTCCGATAATATACGCCCTTGAGGAACTATGGCATTGATTTTAAATTCCTTCGAGAGTACATCTCGGATGCTTCGATCCTTTAATAAATTGGAAAGCCATAGAAGCAGTGCTGGTGATAGTCCGTATGCTTTGCTTAACAATCCGTCATGCCATACCCTATCAGTTGAATTGGATATCCGTAGCTCTCGATGGCTTTGGTCCTCAGGAATGTCTCGTAAGTCAGAAGATCTTCCGTTGATCTGTGCTTGCGGAAGCCATACTGGCGATCGCTTATGATGCCTATCGATTCAAGATAGTTTAAGAGCTGTTTGTTGATCAGTTTTTCCATGACTTTGGACATGATAGAATCATTTTTATACCTTTCTTCGGGATTGGTTGCACCTGAGCGCATTTCCAGCTAAAAGGAAAGCATGCAGTTCTGCATGATGGGAGAAAAGCCAGCATAGTGGAGCTGTTAGTGCAGCAACACATTTCTTAAGCACTATTGCTGGAACGCCATCCGGTCCTGTGGCCTTGTTAGTGTCTAGGTTTTTGAGTTTTCGTTTCACTTCGCGTTGGCCAAATCAGAGCTGGCATTGAGGAATTCACTCTCGGAATAGTTGGGGTAGCCTTTCCTTGATGATCTAAGGTAGAATTTGATGCAAACATTTCGGCAAGAATGTTCGCTTTTTTTGTGGCCGTTTCCGCTATTGAGCCATCATCTTTGGTCAGTGGTGGGATTGACGTCTTTGAGAAACCCTGATTCTCAGCTTTGGCAACTGACCAAAAGGATCTTGATCCGTTAGGACAGTTGAGAAGCTTGTTCTTGATCTGCTCGTTATATCCCTCCTTGCTCTCGCCAATGGCCCGCTTAAGGTACCCATTCACGTTCAGTTGGCCGGCCGATCATTATCGAACGGACTGAAGCCGGGCGGCCAATTTTCAGCACACACGTGCAAGAAAATCACAGGGAGTAACCTGCCGTTCGCCGTTTGTTGATAAAAATCCAGCGTGTGTAGTGGTTTGCCGGACGATATCGGACTGCCGGCCCATTTTTAGTTTGGTTTAAAATTTTATTCTCCGTCCAGTTCAGATAATAAACAAAATGGCCTACCAACTAACTTTTATTAAAGAATTCATAGAAATTTACCGTGAACGTCATTGTTTATGGCAAGTAAAGAGCCCTGCGTACATCAATAGATCTCTAAGAAGTAAAGCATATGAGGAATTATTACTGCTATTTGAAACAATATATAACGAGGCCACTACTGATGCCCTCAAGATGCCCAAATTTTCTTTTTTTTCCCTCTCTTTTTTTCGTTTATTACTGCAAGGGCAGCAGCACACTCTTCTTGCGACATAGTCGATCGTGAACTCAACGTGTGTACAGAAATAAGTATAAACATCTGGAAAATATCGTATCCGGCTAAGAACTTCAGTTCAACCACCAAGTATTAAACTGTACATGTGTATCGAGTATGGTCTATTGTCGGCCGGCAAGGACGGACAGTCCGGGAACGGCCGGTCAACAGAACGTGAATGGGTATCTTACACTGGTTACTAGTCGTGATGAATATATTTTGATTTTCGGCTATCGGATCTAGGCCGTATTTTTAGCATTGACTGCTCTTGAGCAGTTTTTCCCAAACCATGGTTTACTGTTTGAGATACCTTTCATAAAAGGAGGGATGAAAGCTTCCATGCCAGCCAGCTAGGATAACTTGAGCTCCCTCATTAGCAGATTCAGGGGTGTGTTGATTCCTAAAGTAGACGTCTTTCCAAGGAAAGGAAAGACAAAACTCGTGAAAATAATACCACTTTCGGGGTACCTGTGGCTTCTGTATTTTGATAGCAAGTTCATAGGTTGCAGATATAAGATTGTGGTCTGACGAGCTCAACGAAGGTTGGATAGTTACGCTGTAGAGGTCAGGATTAGTTGTTAAAAATAGATCCAGTAGGCTAACAAAGCCTTTTTGACGCTGAGGGATCCTGGTAGGTTCGTCAGCGAGTTGAGTAAGTCCGTGAATTATAGCAAAAGACTTGGCTTCCCATCCTTCACCATCGTTTTTATGGGACTGTTTCAACCAATCGATGTTATGTCCATTGAAGTCTCCTACTATCACAATTTCTGCCGTTGGTTATTTGATCTGCAGAAAATCGATTTGATTGCCAAGATTTGAGGAAAGCCGTTTATATTGGTGTTCGCTAGATGTATACAAGTAACAAATGAATTTGGTTGCTCGATCTGTGTGTAAATTGAACCACATGACACCGAAGTACTTAGGTTCATAATATGTTTCTTCTCATTGACAGCATAAATCGTCTCGTATAAAAACACCTAATCCAGAGATATGTCGAAATCGGGAGTTTATTCAAGTGAACATGTGTAGTGCTAAATATTTTAGCTAAAAACCTAGTACTAAAATCGATTCGGTATTGTAGGAGAAGTGAAACATTTTATTATTAATAGTAATGGCATCAATAATATAGAATATCTGATATTTTATAGGGTGGCGCTTTTGCTATATATCATGGAGTATAGACGTAACTGCGAAAATTAGAGAAAGAGTAACTACACCCACGTGCTCAACTTTTTAAGATACATAAGCGTGTATGGTGATATCGTTTGAAAACGCGTCATTTACGATCTAACTGTTAAATGGATACAGGGCCCATTTAAAAAATAACATAAATTTGTGTTATAACTGAAAAACAATAAGTGGTAGAAAACAATGAACTAACGTAAACCGGGGTTTTTGACATATTTAGCCTTGCCTACCAAAATGTGCTTAGTGTGTCAGAAACCGTAGATTCTTATGCCATTGTAACACTTGATGTTTTGGCTTTCAACCATGAGAAAATCAGTTTTGTCCCCCATGCCATTCTCCCTTTTTTTTGTCTCTTTTTGGTGTCGAAGTTACCCGTATATGGGGTAACTTTGACACCCTATGCATTTTAGTGGGTTGTCGAACTAGGAAAGCTCCTGATGGGTAAGTAAGTAAAGTAAAACCTGGTTAATTTTACATAGTTTTGCCATATTTTAAGGGTCAGAAGTATCAACTAAGAGTACAATAAATGGCCATTTATGTTATGAAACGATTGTATTAAAATAAAAACCTTTGGTTTTAAGGCACATTTGATTTAAAAAATAAATCGCATTCTCTTATAAAAGTAAAACTAAATGGAACATTCTCAAAAAAGTAAACCAACAAAGTAAACAATGTAAACAAAGTAAAATACTACCTAGGTACTAATAGTCCGTCTTTAGTCATCATCCTCGCAAACAGGACATTCGTAATTCGTTCGGTTTGAACCATTATTACAATGTCCCCAAACCCATTTATTACACGTTACGCATTTAATCCAAGCGTTTCGATTAGTGTACTCCACGTGACGTTGAGGCTACTGGCTCCGTGGCCCTTACGTTAGAGTTAAAGCAGGTTGTCCTTGATTTTTTCTTTTTTGAATTGGCTTTGTTGGTAACAATCTTTTTAGGCAAGTTTGATGGTAAAACATCAGGTGCTTCGGTGTCTGAAGAATTCAGGAACTTAGTAGCTGCCTTATCATGTAAAGCATTAAGCTCTTGGGCATCTGTACATTTGGGAGCATCGTAGCTGATTTTGTTTTCATTTGTTCACCTGGCCTTGTGGAAACTTTCTTTCCCCCTTTACGAACTGCTGTATCATCTTTGTAACCACGAGATTTGTTCAGAAACTCAAGTAAACTTTCATCAAAAGACCTTTCCGAATTTGACTGTGCATGTCGATGGAAGTTTTGCTAAAACAGTTTCAGGGCTAAAAGGGCTTTTGCCTGTTAATCGAAATCCGCACTGCAGGTTTTTCCCTGCATTTTCTTTTATGTATACCCATGAACGGTTTAATAACGATGGGAATTGCTCCTTCGCGATGGAACCTTTTCGACGCGATTCCTTTCTCCAGCTATCCAAAACCGCCCTCCACCTTAGCTTCATCGGAGCAAAAAACTGACATCCAGTGGTTACATTAAGTGTATAGAGTTTGTCGGTATATACATCTACGTCTACTACATCTACATCATTTAGATGTTATTATCTAAGGCAGCTTCTACGACGCGAGGTGAAAAGTGCGATGCGAGGCTATCGCCTATTACAATTTTTAATTCCTCTGGGGAGCTATTTTGTTTGGCGTAAGGAAGCAATATTTCAAAAAACCATTTTTCAAAGGATATCAAACCACCCACTTAATGTTGAGTCATACACTGTCCCCTTTAGGCCCCCCAATCGTCCAGTTTTCGTAAAGATGTTGGGCTTTATAGACAACCATCGGGGTCACCTTTTGTTGTGCCGCAAACCATCACACTTACCGAAGTTCTCGAGTGTTTCTGAACCCTTTGTACTCGTTTAGTTCCCCTAGGAACTAAAACTTTCTTGGCGCCGGGATCGTCTGTGATATTTGTCTCATCATAGTTGTAGAAATGTTGCGGTAGAGCATTTTGTAACTGATCTTTAATGTTATTAAAAAATTCGGTTACTTGTGGTGCACCAACTGCAGCTCGCTGGCGTTTAATATTGGTTGCTAAGCGAGTGCTTAAGTTGTTCCTAGCTGCAAAGCAATGTACAAAGTCTTCTACAGGTTGATTATTCTTCCATCCTGGAAAATTTCTGCCCTGTTTAGTTACAAATTTTGAAATAACCTGGCGAACATCTGCTTGCGTCCTTGGGAAACCCCAGTCGCTCACTGTCCGGAGAGAATTTGCTATTAACGCTTCTTCCTCTCGGGTTAGAACAGTAGGACGACCTGGTTGTAGAGGATGTTTCTGGTGTATTTTTTCCAACAAAGTTGAGCCTTGTACCTTTTGCTCGCAGCGTACTGGGACATCCCTTGCTTCACATCTTCCACCGCTTTGGCCATGCTTTCAGGAGGATATTTTTGGTAACTCCTTCCCAACGCCTTCTTTACATATGTCCGCGGCATCTTATTACTTAGTCTGTTTATTCGCCAAAATCAATCTGAAAAGAAAGAAACACTTGGTAATCCACTGAAAAAATAATATACAGTAAAAAAAACAGAAAAAAGACAAAATTATAGCAGGTGTCGAAGTTTACCCGGATGTCGAAGTTCCTCCGGTTTACGGTACGCTACTAAATGTTACGGAAAAATCTACAAAGGTAATGTTAAACACTTTTTCTCTATCTACAGTAACAACAGTATGGGGTCACGTGAAAAATGATCAAAATTAAAAAGAAACATAGATATGATGTATATCCATGGCTGTTGTAAAAATTGAGCTAGGAAATGCTGCGCCAGTTTCTCTGAAACTTTCTCAATTTCGTATGTCTGTACCTCTAGGTCACGCTGAACACCCTGTACATGTATTGAAAACTTACCCTTTTTATTAAACGTATTTCACCGCTTTCATTTAAAAGGCTTGATGCTAATAGTATTCAAATAGGAATTCGTTAGTAAACCAAATTTAAGATGATGAAAGGTATGCAAATAACCCTTTTCGTATAAAAGGCTCGATGAGCTCGGTACAATGTATCCAAAAGCCCTCGGTTAATTTACATATTTTTTACGAATTAAATTCTTATGAACGACAAACGAAACGACTTATTTAAATAAGCTTAATAATAAATAGGGCCTTTTTCGAGATGCATGTACCGGTAAAAGACTCTGCCGCTCATAAAACCCATAAATTTAAGGCGTAGGTAGCAAATGTGAGCACAGGGCTGGATTATATTATTATTATATTTTACTGAAATAATCTTAGTGGTCTTATTTATGTATGATATTTAAGTAGTATTTTTCTTATAACATCGTCGCAACCATAATATGTATGTCTCAAACATTTGAGACTTCTGTCGTTTATTCGATAGTTTTTTTTTTCAATTTGGTGCTTATTATTTCATGCAGATCATTCTTTGCTTGTGAATAATTGTGAATATTAAAAGATTTACTTTACGCACTAGTGCGTAAAGTACTTTAATAATATTTTGGTTTTTTATATATATTTCGGTAGTAGAAAAAATTTTGTATGGTACTCATGTGTAAAGTACCCTTTTTACACACTTGTTGCATAAATAACTATTTTGTCTATCAATATCTATAGCTGAAATTATTTTTATAACAGAAGACAATTATTACAAATTATTGTTTAGGATGGGCGACATCTCCATTGCAGCAGCTAGTGATCGGCAAGACAAGAAATCTTGTCTTGACAAGCAATTTCATGTCTTCTCTTGAAATATTTTCAAGAAATGAAAAAAAAAATCTTGCCTTGACCATTTCTTGAGAGTTGATGTTTTGTCTTGACTCAAGAAATCTCAAAATTTCTTTATATCCTGACAAAAGGGGAACCCCCGTTTAAAAGTCGCGGTGAGATTGGTTGATGTGATGTTTATGCTTTATGCAGAGAATCGAGGGCCAGGAGGTCAGGGTAGTATTGTTTTACAGTTCATTGCTTCATATGCGTTATTTACGTACCTAAATTTAGACGTAAATTAAATAATTTTGTTAACTATTATCTAACATTAAAAGAATGATTGCGGTGGTTCGTTGAGCAGCAAATCTGAGCCATTCGGAATTGAATTTGGTTCAGAATACCTACCACCTCATATACCTGGACCTTAAGTGACTTTGACAGTAGTAACGGTGATAATACTACAGACAAAAAACAGTCAAAAAAAAAAACAACGATAAAAGCAGTGGCAATAAGGAGAAAAAGAGAAATAGTCACAAGAACGCTACCTGCATTCATCAAGCGGAGACCAAGGACTTTAAAGTAAAAAAATGCGACTTTTTTGGAATCAACACAGATAAATCAAGTGACAACAAAATTACAAAGTCGCAACATGTTTACCGTGCTTTGAACAGTTTAGGAAAACTGTATACCTTAAAAAACGCCAGAATTTCAGGACTTAAAAAACGCTAGAACTTCAGGACTTAAACGACATTTGAAAGCAAAGGATGAAAAGCTATTTTACAATGAATTTCCGCATAAAAAGTTCAAAACTGCCTCTTCCCCGAGTAATGCTAATATTGCTAATAGTACTTACATCCGAGGCAAACTTAGGACAAACTATTAAATTAAATTGGCTACATTCAAGGCAAAGTAAAAAAAATATATATTAAATTATTTTTAATTATATACAGGGTTGTTCATATTGGTTTCTTACATGCATGGGATTTAAAAAACAGTAAAAGGTACGTCGTGAACCAAATACAACGCTTTACTATCTAGAAATCTATGTTTAATTTAATACAAAAAAAATAAAATACAGGCGTTTTTTTAATTGTGATAAACGCAACATATATATGAGTACAGGGTGGCCCAAATGCAGTGTTTTTTATATATAGGGTATTTCTGAAGCCGTAAGAGTTACAGCCCGCCATTCCCGATCTCTTTTTTTTTTTGAGAAAATAACAGTGACGAAAATAGATCACGCCACGGATATTTCAATCAGTTCACGACTTACAGGGTGAACCTCGAATTTGGTCCATTTCTATGGTATTTTTCAAACTTATTAAGGCGGCTATTACAAAATAAAAACATTTTCTATAGGCAACTATTTCCTGTGCAGATAAAAAATATAACACAAAGCTGTTTTTTTT
>MU191744.1:0-14914 GCA_016904865.1 Pissodes strobi
TTGTAAGAAAAAAACTTCTTATGAATGTATGCCCTAAACAACTTAACTTTGAGATAAAAGGGGAATTAAAGTTTAAAAAAAGAAAAACTTTTTTTTTATAATAAGTACGATTCTGTTGTCGATATCTTTATGAAATTGGGTACACGTCTTTTAGGCCTCAAGATGTATTTTCTGTTGTACAGCCAGTTTTTTTTTCAGTGGCGTCCGTACCAGTTTTGCATTGAATATTTTTGAAGAAAAAAATTGTACGCACCTTTCTCTTAAAATAAAAATCATTTTTGAAATCCGCATACATTTCTAAACAAATTTGATCAGTTGGTGTTTTTAAGTCCGATGCAAGGCTTTCGCTTAAAAAAAAATCAATAATCGTTTCTTTGCATGGTCATAACAATTACGTTAATGAGAATATCACAATGTAGAGAATTAGATTTTATTTCTTTAGGTGAAAACCGTGTGTCGGACTAAAAAAAATCAATCAAATCTTTTCCTTAAGAAATAAGGATTTCAAAAATATATATATTTTTTATTTTAAGAAAAGTCAGTGGTGTACCACTGCTTGTCTAGTAATAGTTTTGCCAGAAAACTTCCACAGGCTACTGATGAAAACTTCAACAGGCTACTGATGAAATAACTCTGGATTTCTCCTGCGACTTTTAGTAGCAATTCGACGCAGGAGAAATCCAGAAGTGTCTAATATTTTTTTTTAAAGTTGACCTCTATATATCTCAAAAGTTAGGACGTTTAGGGCATATTATGTTCATATGAAGTTTTTTCTTAAAATGGGTCCAAGAATCACCTCCTTAAATATTAGCGTGCCATTAAGGAACCACCCTGTATAAATAACTGTATGTTGTAGAAAATCAGAAGTTATGTGGTTTACCAAAGGAAGAAATCTACCGCAATTATGTATGCGAAAGGCATTTTTTGGGAACGGATTTTTAAAACAGCAATCAATTAAACTCCTCCGCACCTTCTACGCCAAAACGATTTAAAGGACCAGCACAAATAATAAATACCACTGATAAGCCAAAAAATTTTTTTTTTAAAAGGCAAATTAAATGCGGCAAGGTTGCAGAATTAAGACAAAACATCAGATTGATCACAAAAATTAAAAGACAAAAGGTCATAGTCCGGGGGCCAGCGTCAATTTTTGGCATGAATTTTAGACCGCTTGAATTTAACTTATATAGTATGTTCCCCTATAGACAAACACTGAACCGACCGTCAGCTGGGCTACCGGCGCTGGATGCTGCGGCGGGAAGATGAGATAGTTGTAAAAAAATGGAATTCGGAATTATTTTAGACCGGTTGAATTTTTTATGACAAATTGTCCATGTTACATAGTTTAAAAAATAAATAGTCAGCTGCGTGCCCGAAGCAGCGTTGTACGTCAGCTGGTCATGAGAAGTGGTAATAAAATTGAAAAAAAAAATTTATAACCGAGTGAAATTTTTTTACATGCCTTAGGACTCATGTAAAAATATGAAAATAATAGTCAGCTGAGTGCGTCGTACGACAAAGACCGTTAGCTGGAGCAATAAAGTATCATAACGCTCATACATCCAAGGGGCGCGGGGTAGTCTAAGTGGTCCGACTGACGACCTTCGTCTCAATATGCATTAAGCTGATTAGAATTTTCCAATTTTAGTTTATTAGAACTATTATGTAGCTAAATTTCAATTAAATATTCATTGATTTACCAAAGATACAGTTAGGTAAAGTCCACACATACTTAACACTTAAAATTCAGTTTTTTTTTTATTCAGCTATTGTTGAAATATTCGAAAACTCTTTATTCAACGATTTACCAAAAATATAGTTACGTAAAGTTCACATATAATTAACGCATAAAATTGAGTTTGTTTTCATTCAGATATTGTTGAAATAATCGCATAAAAATGTTTAAAATTAGTTCATTGTATTAAGAATTATCTTCCTCATTGCTTTGATTGTCGTCTCATGAATAATCTATTTCAATGTCATCGTGAATATCTCCTGCCTCTGTTTTACTGTTATCTGTATAAAAGAAACCAAAAAAAATATTTATCAAAATCATGTTGATGGACATGTTTTCCCGAGAAAATAGAAAAATAAGTTTTCCATACCTTCAAAGCCTTCATCAATACTTGTGATGCTTGTAATTGACGGCAAGATGGCGGCAATTGATGTCGTTCATACCATTTGAAAACATATTTTTCATCTCGTTCTTCCCAACCTTAGTCAGATGGCGAGAATTCGGATGGTATCGGAAGATGTGCGTGACTCCAGAAGTGTGCAATGATGTTCGGAGAAAATGTTGACGCAGTTCAGATCTGCAAGGCGGGAACATGGAACCATCATTTTCTTTTTCTAGATGCAGTATTTGCTGATTATTTTTACTGCCAAATGATTTTGTAAAGGATTTTGTACGAGAAAGTTGACGTCATTAATTCTTTCAAATGCATATAATTTACAAACATAATCTTCCAGTGTTGCAAAAAGTTGATTTAAATTGCTATGAGGTAGATTTGAAATTTCACTCAAAGCTTGAATATACGTTGGCGACATTCGTAAAGTGTGAAACGGTTTTTTTGCTTTTTCCATAGAAGGCTGGATTAAAATCACAGCCCGTGAGCGCATGAAAAGCTGGTAACGACGAACATAACTCTGCACCCAATGTCTCATACAACTTCGTGATATTGATGCTTTTTTGATTATTTCCAGTACCGACATGCATTGAAATTTTTAAATTACTTTTAAAGAAATTCATATTTGCAACCATAATCACCAAAATGTCAGTATCTGGGCATCTTATTGTCACATGGGCATCAAAATCCACATTGCAAACATGAAACACAATTTTTGTGTCGACTTCTTCGTGACCGGTACATGACAAGTGTGGTTCTATTGTTGTTATTACTTTGTTTTGTTGTACTTCATATTTATAGCAGTGTAGATAATTCACATACATTATTTTTTCTTCAAACGTCAGTAAATCCGTCATTACTCGACTGTGTAGGCGGCCGTGAAGTTTCGTTTTTCCTCCGCCGGAGCTTTACTTTTCACTTTTCCGCCGGCGGAGGTAAAAGTGTTGTCATAGCAACATAGATACAATACAAACAGACAACAAAATAAGCGTCAACAAGTCAAGATTTATTAAACTACAATTTGTATTTATAACTCAATTTGTGACTCCATTTCTAAAAATCACTAATTTAGGAACAAATTGGTTATTATTTAATCGAACTTACTCAATAACTGCTTATCAATATGGAATTAAAACGCAATCTTAAAAAAATAATTATTGTTGACAGTGTCCACTGACAGCTTTATGTTACATTATATTCACCGACTCCGGTCTAAGCAAGGCCACCTACGACCGTGGTCTAAGCCGCCTTGCGAACCCATTTATCTTTAATAATAATTAGATATTATTACTATTAAAAAGAGATGTTTTTGCAATAATTTGTCGACATTTGAAGAAAAAACAGCATATTTTATTTGGAGGAAAAGTTACTTTTCATGGCTTACCAGCCTCACTCCGTTCGGCTGTTAAACACGAGCGCGCCATGAAAAGTATCACTTTTCCTCCATATAAAATAATATACTATTTTCTTCAAACCTCAGTAAATCCGTCATTACTCGACTGTGTAGGCGGCCGTGAAGTTTCGTTTTTCATGCGCCGGAGCTTTACTTTTCACTTTTCCGCCGGCGGAGGTAAAAGTGTTGTCATAGCAACATAGATACAAAGAATCAGAAAAACAAGCGTCAACAACTCAAGACTTATTAAACTAAGATTTGTATTTATCACTCAATTTGTGACTGCATTTCTAAAAATCACTAATTTAGGAACAAATTGGATATTATTTAATCGAACTTACTCAATAACTGCTTATCAATACGGAATTAAAACGCAATCGGAGACGCAATCTTAAAAAAATAATTATTGTTGACAGTGTCTACTGACAGCTTTATGTTACATTACTATAGCAACTATAGCAACCTGTGCCTATTCACCGACACCGGTCTAAGCCGCCTTGCGAACCCACTTATCTTTAATAATAATTAGATATTAATACTATTAAAAAGAGACGTTTTTGCATTAATTTGTCGACATTTGAAGAAAAAACGGCATATTTTATTTGGAAGAAAAGTTACTTTTCATGGCTTGCTCTCTATTACCAGCCTCACTCCGTTCGACTGTTAAACACGAGCGCGCCATGAAAAGTATCACTTTTCCTCCATATAAAATAATATACTATTATTCCCAATAAATGGCGCCATGTAATCCTTTTCTGGATGAGAAAACATAAATGGGACAGATCAAATACGTCCACCGAATTTCTCTGACGCATTGAAAAATATATATTTTAAAGAAGCTTTGGTTGAATTTATTATCGAAGATTGGTCAAAGGATTACATGGCGCCATTTATTGGGAATAAAATAATTAATGTGAATTATCTACACTGCTATAAGTTCGTCGTTGCCAACCTTTCATACGCTTACGGGCTCTGATTTTAATCCAGCCTTCTATCGAAAAGGCAAAAAAAATCCGTTTAACATTCTACGAAAGTCGCCAACATATATTCAAGCTTTGAGTGAAATTTCAAATCTACCTCATAGCAAATTAAATCAACCTTTTGCAACACTGGAAGATTATGTTTGTAAATTGTATGCATTTGAGAGAATTAATGACGTCAACGTTGCTCGTACAAAAACCTTTACAAAAGCGTTTAGCAGTAAGAACAATACGCAAATACTGCATTGAGAAAAAGGAATTGATGGTTCCATGTTCCCGCCTTGCAAATCTGAACTACATCAACATTTTCTCCGAACATCATATATCGCACATCTCTGGAGTCACGCACATCTTCCCATACCATCCGAGTTCTCGCCATCTGACTACAGTTGGGAAGAACGAGATGAAAAGTATTTTTTCTACAGCCGCGCGCAAAATAACTAAATACTAAATTCAAATGAAATCGCAAAATCAACTAATGCCGTGGATCCTTATTTTGCGCTCTAGCGCGAACATGGAAAAGGAAATTCTCACTTTTTCCGTCTAGTGTGCTGAATGGTCATGGAAACCGAAGATAAATAAATGACAGTCGTGCGTTTGCTACAGTTTGTTGCTGGCAATCCTGTTCTAAATATGCCCGAAGCCCGAACATAAATGTCAAAACTGACAGTCATTCCCAAATTTCAGAATAAGTATAGAGAAAAATGTGCATTTAATTTAAAAAAATGCGGCTGTAGAAAAAGTTCTGTGTGTTTTTCGAGCGCAAAGTAAGATTGCCGTTTTCGAAAGATTACTGCGCTCCGGTACGCGTCGCGCAGTAACATTCTTTCTCAAGCGGCAATCCGTTACTTTGCGCTCTAAATACACAAATAACTATTTTCAAATGGTTTGAAGGAGATCAATTGCCGCCGTCAATTACAAGCATCACAGATATTGATGAAGACTTTGAAGGTATGAAAAAAATATATTTTTCTATTTTTTCAGAAAAACATGTCAATCAACATGATTTTGATAAAAAAAAATTTTATTTATTTTCTACAGATAACAGTGAAACAGAGGCAGGAGACATCAACGATGATATTGAAATAGATGATTCATCAGACGACAACCAGAGCAATGATGAAGATAATTTTTAATAACATACACTCATTATAAATATTTCTTTCCGAATATTTCCACACTATCTGAATGAAATAAAAACCTCAATTTTATGCGTTAATAATATGTGAACTTTACGTAACTATATTTTTGGCAAATCGTTGAATATAGTCAGTTATTTATGCAACAAGTGTGTAAAGTGAATCTTTTTTTATGAATGGGAATATTGTCGCATGAGCCGTAGGCGAATGCGACAATCCCATGAATAAAAAAGGGTACTTTACACATGAGTAGCATACAAAATTTTTTCTACTATCGAAAAATATATGAAAAAATAAAAATAATGTTATATTACTTTACGCACTAGTGCGTAGAAATAAATTATTTTACGCACTAGTGCCTAAAATATATTATTTTACGCACTGCCCTAAACGTCAAAAAATATGTCAGTAAACGTCAAAAAATATGTCAGCTTTACTTTACGCACTAGTGCGTAAAATACCTTACTTTACGCACTGCACATTAAAAAGGCCTATTTTACGAATCTTAGAGAGTGCGTAAAGTGAGTATTTTACGCACGGTAGTAGAAAAAATAATTTTCGAATATTTCGAGAATATCTGAGTAAAAAAAAATAATTTTAAGCGTTAAAGATATGCGAATTTTACCTAACTGTATCTTGGGTAAATCAATGAATATTTAATTGATATTTAGCCGTATAATACTTTTAATGAACTAAAATTGGAAAATTCTAATCAGCTGAATGCATATTGAGACGTAGATCGTCAGTCGGACCACTTAAACTACCGCGCGCCGCTTGGATGTATGAGCGTAATGATACTTTATTGCTCCAGCTGACGGTCTTTGTCATACGATGCACCCAGCTGACTATTTTCATAATTCTACATGAGTCCTAAGTCAGGTAAAAAAAATTCGCGGTTATAAAATTTTTTTTTCAATTTTATTACACCTTCTCATGACCAGCTGACGTACAACGTTGATTCCGGCACGCAGCTGACTTCATTTTTTAAACTAGGTAACATAAGCAATTTATCATAAAAAATTCAACCGGTCTAAGATAATTCCGAATTCCATTTTTTTTACAACTATCTCATCTTCCCGCCGCAGCATCCAGTGCTGACGGTCCAGCTGACGGTCGGTTCAGTGTTTCTCTATATAAGAACATACTATATAAGTTGAATTCAAGCGGTCTAAAATAATTACCAAAAATTGACGCTGGCTCCCGGACTATCAATGTCCCCTCATTGCTCATTACCGCAATGGCTTGTTTGTCACTAGCAGCAAAAAGTTTTGTGGGGATACAGTTTCGCGGTAAAAAGCGCGGGAGAAAGATTTCCTTTTATTATAAATCTCCCTCAGCTTACCGCTTTTTAAAGCGGCAAGGTTTAATTCTCCCCAGTGTTTCTAGTATAAGAGGTTGGATTGGAGAATGCATCTTTAAAACGGGAATCGACAAAACTGTCTTAAATCACCTTTAAAAAAAATATTCTACCATGTCTAGTGAAGAACGGAAATGTATTTTGGCTTTTGCCGAAATGTCGATTAAAAAAGATTTGGAATATGCCAACAAAACAGAAATTATTGAGGGTTCCGAGGATCTTGGTCTTTTAGGACGTCTTCCGAAACATGCTAAACAAGTTTTAGTATTTTCTATTCGAGGCTCGTATCACAAATGGAAATTGCCTTTGGCATATTTTGTTTCCGGGACCTCGGTAAAAGGGAAAAAATTGAAATCTTCAATTTTATACGCCCTCGATAATTTAAATGCTGTTCTATTTCTTCCAAAGGTAATCGTTTGTGATCAGGATTCAAACAATAGAAAAGCCTTTAGTTTGTTAGGAACAAGTGATGAAACGCCTTTTCCTTTATCAGAAATACAACATTTTTGGGTTATTTGATGTATCTCATTTATTCAAAAACATCCGGTATAACTTGCTACAGAATAATTTTACCTTGTTCGAGAACATTATAAGTTTTGATAGTATTAAAAGAGTGTTTGCAAAAGATCAGTCTTCGAATACGGCACGAGCCATGCCAAAGCTTTCTCAGAAGCATATTAACCCAAATGGTTTCGAAAAAATATCCTTTAAATTAGCCTTACAGGTTCTGTCCCATACTGTTGCCGCAGAGGTAAAAACATGTGTCAAAAACGGACAAATCCATGCGGATGGCATTCATACCGCTAATTTTTTGGAAGATATGAATCATTTATTTGATTCTTTAAATAGTAAACGGGTCTATTCAAAAAAGCCTTACGGTTGTGCTTTGTCAGACAAAAATACCATAATATTCCATGCAAGTTTTTAAAAAAGGCTTAGATATTTTTCAAAATTAAAAACTGGAAGGCAGAAAGGCCGTCTTGTTTTGATGGTATGATTCAAACTATCAATGCAATACATGTCTTATTTGAATCGGAGAAATCAAAAAAAAAAATCGGTTTTTCTTTTAACTAACACATTAAATCAGGACTGGAAATAGTTATTTTTGTTACAAGTACCTAAAATGGAGTTTTTCAGGACGAATCATTGCTGTTTCCGGACGAGGCGTTAGCCGACTACATATTCTGAGAATATTCTGAGAATTTAACGAGTAATCTGTAATGCCTCAATAAGTTAAAAATATAAATTTTTTCTCTTGAAATGCGGAATTTAAAAAATTGCTTTTTTTGGTCCACCTTAAGCATCCAATTTTTACAAAAAACCGTATGATTTTTTTAGAGAAATGCACGGAATAATTTATATTTCCATAATTCAGGTAAAAATATTTAATTTTTGCCTTGAAATGCGGTATTTTTTGCCTTGAAATGCGGTATTATTAAAATTTTTCTTTAGTTAAGATTCAACGAAAGAATAAATGAAGATCTGATAGAGATGTTGACGACGATAAGGCAAAAGTCATACATTTTCGTCTATTTAGTGATTTTTTTACTTGAATTATTCTACTTACCTACATACAATGCAATTTCGTGTCAACCAACTATTACATATTGATGTATATATCCTACTTCATACATAAATTGTAAAGATATATTTGATATTTTCTATCGTTACATTTTCATAGTAATTTACTAAATAATCCCATTTTATTTCGCCTAAATTATTTTAATGGGTACCTACCTACTTACAGACGTATTATTATACGTCTTTTAAAAATCGGTTTTGTATTTAAATAATTAATGTTTCATATGTTCATAATAATTATTACATACGTAAAAGAGATATATTTTATTTTCTAATTCAAACGTTTTCGATATAAAACCATAAACCCAACCATAGTTAGGTTTATGATGAAACGCATTAAATCATAAATATTTCCCAAACTAACATTTGTTTTAAGACAACCGGCAATAATGCATGATTTTACCGTCGAATTGCGCGCCATCTCATACCGAGTAGCAAAAGTAAGCGAGCCGAAATCGAGCTTTGGACGCTCGCTTGGGCAAGCGAGAGTCCAAATACAATACGTTTTTATACCGTTTAACTGAGCGTCTATTCGGAGTAGTTAAGTTTATGATAATAGCATAGCAGAATAGTAATTAAACGACAGTATCAACAAAGCTGTATAATTGGATTTATTTAAAACCGCTTAAATTAGAATATATCTAGACAGACAGTTATTGTTATTTTTTTTAAAGTCGGCTGCATAAGACAATTTTAAATTTAATAAACTTTTTTCGTTCCGGGGGGGGGGGGGGGGGGGGCTCCGCCCCCCTCCCCTGGATCCGCCTCTGCTTTAAAGCCACTTGACTGTCCGAGAATTTGATTGACTTGCCTTTTCAGTTTCTATCGATGAGCCACTGTGCAGTCATATCAATCGTTTTAACTTATGATTGCATGTTTGCCTAGGGAACACTTAAGCTCAACTTTATCATTTTTATTCCATGCAGCGTCTCCTGTACCATCATTGGTGTTGGAGCCGGCAGTGTGTGTTGTTCTCAGATATCCAAGACTTTTGTCCATTCGCTTCTCTCTGGTAGGAGGACGTCATAGGCATGGTAATAGCTAGTTTTGGTAGGCATAACATCTGATGGCAGACTCAACATACTGTCCCTAACGTTTTTCAGCTTGTTGGGCACCATGATGATCGCCTGCGGATTGTTGATCACTGCCTGTGTCAATCTATACGTAGCCCCTTTCGCCTCCCTCTCCAGTACTATTTGGAGAGGTGGCAGATTTAGAAGACACTCAAGCCACCGAACAACAAAGAATCAATACCTCACATTGCGCATGATCCAAATTCTACTTGCTAAGAACATGGCGGCCAAAATATAAATGAAACAGCTGACTATTTACACACTCGTTTACTACTGGCAAATTCAAGTAGTGTCTATAGGTTCTACCTACCGTGGAATTTATTCAAAAATATATATTGTGGAAAATATGTATAGAAGTTTAAAATAAGTGGTAATATTAATTTTCTGTTAATAGTTAGGGGCAATTTTATACCAAATTTCTCTTCTATTTGCATCGGACAAATTTTAAGATTGTTCTCGTTGGTTGACATGCTGACGTGCGAATAATGTTTAAATAGATTCAGTAGTCACTCCATTATAATCCCAGTTTTTAAAACTTGGAATAGGGAGTTGAATTTAAAAAACAAGGGCGGTACAAAAACTTCCCAAAAATTACTAAATTTAAAAAGTTTGTAAGTTTAGTATTTTGGTAAAAAATTACAGGATTAATTTAAGTTTTATTATTACATATAGGTATTAATATTAGATTAAGTAAGTACATTAAGTGTTATGCAAAAGTGAAATAAATAGATAATTACAAAATGAATAAAAAAACTTGTACTTCGTGCCCTTTTTAACCTCCATAGATAATTGCATTTGTTGTAAAATCGATGTCCTACCTACTAATAAGTAAATATTTTATCGGAAAGCGTTAATTTCATTTATTCCTTTATGAATTCGGATGCACCCTTCTTTAATCTATGTTGAAGAATATGGATGCGTACCGATTTTTTGTTTTCCGCCTCGATGGCACATTATTTACTTGCTAAGAAGATGGCGCAAGGTCAAATCATTTGAAACCACTTTTTCATTCATAATCGCGTTTTTGACCCTTCTGTCTTTTGTTTGTTCGGTGCTCAAGCGCTACCGTGGGTGTAGTGCCGAAGGCGGCACTAATTGCCAGACATGCTTGTCGTTGTAAGGTGGATAATTTTATTCTCGCGGAGCTCGGTAAAGAGTGCCAAACTGCTGCTCCGTATGTTACCATTAGTCTTATGACCGCAATATATAGCCAGTGCATTTGTTTGAGATGTATGCCCCATGTTTTGCCACAAATGCGTCTGCAGGTCCATAGTGACAGTTTCGCTTTTGCGGCAATTTTATCCAGATGCGCATTCCAATTGTGTTTTATCTAGGGTAATTCCCAGATACTTCACTGTATTCGCAAATTGGATAGATTATCCTTTGAGTGAAGGCAGTCTTCGCTTTTCTAGAATTTTCTTCCTTGTGAACAGTACTTACCTGTCTTGTGCGGATTCACAGATAGTTGTTGCATTTCACACTGGTCACAGACCACAGTTAGCACCTCTTGAAGATCCTCTGAGATAGTTCTTTGCGAGTTGCTTCTTATAAGTATTACTAGATCTTCTGCATATGCCTGCACCTCCACACCCCATCACGAGAAGACCGCTAGCAGACCATCCATCAGGAGAGATCACAGAAGGGGCGACAAAACCCCATCCTGTGGACATCCCCTAACAGCCCTGAATCTGTAGCCGCCCCCTGTAGGGTTGTTGTGGGTACTCTGCAATTTAACACATTCCCAGTACCTTATCTGTGGTCCAACTCCTCTTTCAGCTAATGCTGTGTATAAGGAGTTTGGTAATATACTGAGAAACACATGAGAATGCTTGATCAAATTTAGGAATTGATTCAGGATCATATAAATTTTGTGAATGAGAAGTATAAACAGAAGAAAAAAAGTCCGCGAATAAGTTGGAAATATCACGTCCATTTTCGGCAACTCTCTCACCAAGCTTCATAATCCTGGGACAATCAGTGTCAGCTTTTTGAGGATTGCCACTAACGCCATTCTCTGACTTTTTGATAAATTTGCTATAATCAATTTTAGTTAAACCTCGACACCTTTGTCTCAAGGAAGAAAAATTATTGTAATCCTCTTGCCTTTTAGTCTGTTTGAACTTTTTATGTGCTTGTTTTTTGCTATAAATAAGATTGCTTTAGCTCTCTCGAAAAACAGGCAGGAAAAGTACTTACACTTTTGTATTTAACAGGTACATATTTTTCAAAAGCATCAGAAAGAACACAATAAAACCTCTCAACTAAAACTTCCACTTCACCAATCAATAGAGAGTGCCAGTCAAAAGTTAAAAATATTGATTTAATCTGTAATAATTTGCATTCTTGAAATCATAAGACCAACTACCTTCAGGCTTTAAGCCCTCACTAAAATCTGTGGAAATACATATTTCTAGTGGAGGATGATGAACATCTGGTACAACTAATCCTAAAGTTCCACCAACTGACTGCACTTCAAAATCCGAAAAACAGAGATCCAAAATTTTACCGTTCCCATTCCTGACATCATTATACTGCGCAAGACCGTAATATGCCATTTATCACACACTATTGATTCAGAACCACCACCAACATTGCCAGGAAGTAACCCAGTATAATGCTCAGATACGCACCACTCGAACTTTAGTAGGTTATAGTCTCCTACAACTAGAATGCCATTAAACTGATCACAAGCTTTCCCCACAGATTCAATATGGCCACTATAAACAGATGCGTCCATGCCAGGAGGAATGTATACTGTACCAATGCAACATTACCCACCAGCACAGCCACCCAGACCTCCTCCACTCCAGGGTTATTTATTGCAACTACTTTAGACTTAAACTCACGTCATACCGCGGTGAGCACTCAGCCCCTGGCCTTCTTAGAACTGTTTATGCAATTACGATCGGTACGATACACTACGTAATCACTGGGAAATAGTTCAGAGTCATTAATATTAGGATCCAACCCAGTTTCAGTTATAGTAATTAGGTCTAAGAACACACCCAAATACTCCTGTTGTCTAACACCTGTGTTATGTTCCCGGCAAGGTTGTTTAGTGCTAGTTCTGTAGATTTGCTGGTCTGATATGCATATTGGTGAGCATTAAGTGGATACTCACCAAGTGCACCCATTCTAATTTGCACGTCCAGTATCTTTTCCATGCATTCCAACAGTCGGAAGATCAGACTTATTGGTCTGCATGAGCTGGGTGTTGACTCCCTACGTCCCATCTTCAGGATGTATACCACTCTGATTTTTAGCCCAGCTGCTAGGTATATAATTACTCGCTAGGCTGGCTCTAAAAAGTTCAGTTAAGAACGGTGTTCTTAACTAAACTTTTGCAGCAGTGCTGTAAATATCCCGTAATCACCAAGTGATTTAAAAGGCTGAAACGACAGAATAGCACTTTTAATTGTTGATGCATTAATGATGTTCTTGGGGACAATCCAGTAGCCCATTTTTGGACGATTTGATCGGTCCCAAAAAGGCTCCTGCTCATCATTATACAAAATCATCAGGTTGATGTGATCTTTCTTTTTACAAGTTTTTCAATGACCTAATTAAATACTAGACGTAAAGCCTGCATAACACTCTTCAGTCACAATATTTTTTGTTTTTTGCTACATTGCTACTGATTGAATTCACTTAAGAAATACATAAACATCTTATTTGGGTTGGGCCCCATGAAGCGCTTGCATTCTGAACCCCTGTCCGTGGGGCATTTTGGATGTGGCAAAACATCTAATTGGCCCAAATATGCATTTGTCAATATATGCATATAAATCAAATTTAAGTTTGAACTATAATTAAAACTCCAAATCAAATAAGAACTATGGTGGAAACTAATCCAGGGCGCCGAATAGAGATTTGCAGAACTAAAAGTAATTTGTTTCTAATTTCTGTTTAAAAGTTCTAACTTTTTAATTACCTTCGTTTTTGACATTTAGTTTATTGTTTAATTAAGTTCCTTTTGCGTGTCTTTGAGAAAAATGCAGTAACTGAGTCTTAGACACATTTAGAAGCAGTTTATTGCCTTCAAACCACCCACCAAGTGCACCCAAAGTCTCAGTCACCCTTTCCTAATATTTCTCAAAACTGTTTTCACTGTAGATAAGTGAGGTGTCATCAGCGTAGAGAATCATACCACAGTCAACGGCGCGGCGCACACAATGTCATTTACATATGAGATGAACAACAGGGGCCCAAGGATTGAACCCTGAGGTACATCCTTTCTAATGAGTGAAAAGTTTGATCTATGTTCACTCCCATTGTGGTTTTCCACAATGCACTGCTCATGCCTTAACAAATACAACTAAACCAGGTGCAACGCCACTCCCCTAATCCCATATCTTTCCAGTTTATTGCACAAAATTGGGTAATTAACACTGTCAAAAGCCTTCGACAGATCGAGGCACACTGCCAATGTGATTTTTTTAGCATTCAGGGAATCCAGAATTTTTTGAATGGCCTGGTACTAGAGCTGTCACCATCTTTGAGATTTAAATCATTTTTGCGATTTAAATACATTTTTTTATTTAAATACTTTGAATTTAAATATTTTTTCTGAAAGTGATTTTTAATTTATGATTTAAATCTTTCTGAAAATTATTTTTTATTTAAAAATAGTAATTAAATCTTTCTAAAAGGATTTAAATCAGTAAAAAGATTTAAGTCTTCAAAAAATTTAAATCCTTAAACAGATTTAGATTTAAATCATTAAAAAGAGTTTAACTATAATAAAATACAGTAATAAATACATCCTAAGTGTTTTACTTCTATGTTTATTTTGTATTTTGTAATGAAAATTTTTTAATTCGTGTTACTTAATTTTCTTTTTTAAATATATATTGGCTATATGGGAAACTTTTGTATTATTGATTTCTTAAAAATATATATTCCCGATAATTTCGAAGAAAGTTTCTGTGTCATTAACAAACCCCTTACGAAGTAATCACTCTGTAAAAAGCAAACAAAATACCATAAAAAACCTAGCTAAAAAGTAAAATAAATTTTTCCGCCAGAAAAATATTTCTAGGAAAAATTCAAATCAAAAATATAAAAAAAGATAATTGAAATAATTGGATTTTGTCAAATTTCAAGTTGATTTTATCAAAAAGTAATTGTCAAAAAAATAAAGCTTGTTTTTTAATGGAATTTTTGACACTTTGTCAAATATTTAAAAGCTGCTGGCATGCACATAATGAGCTATTTTGTATGTTTGATGTTGTTAGTGTTTTCATTTTAATTAATATAATCGGCTAA
>MU191744.1:15314-33590 GCA_016904865.1 Pissodes strobi
CGCGCTTACTGTAACTCCATCTAACCCAAACTTCAAATTGCAAAATTAAATAAGCGCGCTCCGCGCGCTTACAGTGCCCGACTGAAACAAACTAACCCAAACTAACCTAAGCTAACCCAAACTAACCCAAGCTAATCCAAACTAACCCAAGCTAACCCAAACTAACCCAAATCACAAAGCTAAACAAGCGCGCTTCGCGTGCTTACTGTAACTCAAACTAACCCAAAATTGCAAAATTAAATAAGCGCTCTTTGCGCGCTTACGATAATCCAACCTGACCCAAATTGCACAATTAGTTTGCTTTAAATTAAACTTATTTAAATTAAATTAAATTTTCTTGAAAAACGGAAATGACGCATTTCCGGAGAAAAGTTATTAGTTTCTGCGAATTTCCGGAGAAAAGTTATTAGTTTCTGCGATTAGAATAAATGTCTCAATTACTAAGGTAAAACTAGTTTATATGTAACCGATTTTAGCTATTATAAACTAAAAAAAAAAAAAATTGAAAAAATTAAAAAAAAAAGAAATGATGCATTTCCGGAAAAAAATTTTTTATTCCTGGGCTCTGAATAAATGTCTAGAATATTAAACAAAAACTAATTTTTATGTAACCGATTTCAGCTAATCTAAAGTCTGAAAAACGGAAATGACGCATTTCCGAAAAAAATAATTTGTGTTTCTATGTTCAGACAGACCTTTTATAAACAAACAAAAACACAGTTTTTACATAACCCATTTCAGCTAAAAGAAAGTTGAGCCACCTTTTTGATCAAACTCACTGGGATGTCATCATAACTCACTGATTATTTGTTTTTTAGTTTTTCAATACAACTGACAACCTCATGAGGCGTCCCAGGCCTAAAAAAGAGGCCACTGGGTTTAACACCTATTTTTGAATAATCAATTTGTGCATTTCCTGCAGTGTCAGGGCATATGTTAATAAAAAAGTTATTCATTTCATTTAAGAGTTCCTGTTTATTTCCATCGCTTTTTAAGCTATTAAACAGAGAAGGTTTGTTTGACTCAGGTTTTGTGATCTTTTTAATTAAATTCCAAGTGCCCTTCGTTTTGTTTGCCGAAAAGCATTGATATGATTTGTGGGTTCTAAAGTCGGTATAACAGGCAATATTTATTCTGCAAGATAAATGTTAACAGAACGAGGAATATATAATTAAGGTTACAGCATACCTGGCATCGTCAGAGCTTTCTCCTTCGAGTGCCGCATATCCTTTATCTTTGTCCTTTTTGTCTTTTTTTTCTTTACGTTTCCCTATAATCATTTCCTTTTTGGTGGCCTTTTCGTTCTCATCGTTATCTTAGATTAAACAAAATACAAAGTAAATAAAAGTTGTAATCTTATCTATATCTATAAATCCTTACAATCGCTGTCATTGCCTTTACGTTTTTCAATAGAGTATAATCCAGGGAAGTCTTTCATCACTTCTGGGCTGTCGAAATCCATCTCGGTCCCGTTTTAATTTAAAACTGGTATCTGACTAGTATTATCAAAACTAATATTTATCTATGATCAAAACTCCGTTTCTGTTCAGCCGAGTTTTGTTGTATTGTTTATGTTTTGTATTTTTTATTGACGAGACGAGTAGTGACGAGGATCTGACTAGTGCTTCGCTTGTGTCCGATTGGATTTTAATTTTTTATACGTGCAACCCAAAATGGGCTGTCTCGCGACAGTAATTGTTTTCGCTGCCGTCAAGGTCGAATGTTACAAATGCGGATACAGACGTCAAATTCATTCAAAGAATGGAGATTCTTTGTGAATATATTCGCGGAAACACATGCAAGCTGCTGTATATGTATATTACAATAAGTAATATTTCAGCTTTCGCATGGCCCTCCGCTCGCTCCCGCTCGCTACGGGGGCTCAAGAAAAGAAAATTAACCAGGTGCTAACCCAAAATACATACCCAAAATCAAGAAAAAAATTGTTCGCTAACCAAAACTAATCCAAGGCATACTCAAAATCAAGAAAAAAACTGTTTAGAAACAACCGTAAAAAAAATAAAAAAAAACGACGGGATTTGAACCCGGGCCGCGGCCGATAGTCGCTGAATTGAGACCTAACCACAAAGAAAGGGGGATTCTTTGTGGACCTAACCTCCTAAACCTCTAGACCACAACGACTAATGCTCCAAATTGATTACATCGCCAAGACATCGAATGGAATCGCGACAGTCAACGCCACCTACACTAGATGGCGCTGGAGACGCTTTTACCTTGATGGCAGCCAAAACAATTACTGTTGCGAGATGGTCATGACCCAAGACCCCAAGACCCAACCCCGACGATACTTACAAATCATCGAAAAAGTGCATCTGGTCCATAGATAAATATTAAGGGGGAACTGGTCGATGCACATATCGTCGGGCCTCACTCAAAGCTACTTTCCAGCGTACATTTATGCTTAAATCTTGGGGCTGACCCATAACTATGAGCGGCTCCTTAAATTCACTCCGCTCGCTACGGGGGCTCAAGCAAAGGAAACTAACCAGGTGCTAACCCAAGACATACCCAAAATCGAGAAAAAAAAACAGTTTAGAAATACAACCTTAAAAAAAATAAAAAAACTGACGGGATTTGAACTCGCGTTGCCGAAGTGAACCCTAACCATGCAGACCTCTAGACCATCAGGGACATACAAACGATTGGTTGCATCGCGAAGTACATGAAAACAGTTGACAGCTCAGTTATGGGTCAGTCCCTAGACATAAATCGTTTCACGTTCTTGGCGTTCGCTTCGCTTTATTGCATTAAGCTTATTATAATATTGGCGTGTAAATTTTTATTTGAAGCTAATGCCGATAACAAGCAAGCCAATAAAACGTCGGAATCTGATAGTGGCTTGTTTTTTTGCTTGTTTCACGATTTTCAACTTATGTGCATACTTCCTTCGTTGCCTGTTGCCTCTGCAAAGTCAAAAGTCAAAGTCAAATAAGCTTTATTGTCCAAAGATAATATACAAAGCAAGGTCCTAAACTAAATGATGTATAATCTGTTTAATCAAGGTAAAATTAAAAATTAAAATAAAAGTAACACATTTTAAATATTGAAATCAGAGTTGATATCAAATTCTAGATAACAAAAGAAAATAAGACCATACAAGAACAAGAGAAAATACAAGAAATATCAATCAGTTAGACAAGCACAATACGTCACAATCTATCACTATAAAACTCGTTCAAGCCATAATAGGACAAGAGTCTGGGTACACCGAAATGGATTTCATTTTTTTATTGGAATATTGCGATATTCCGGCACTTCACGCATTTATATCATCTGAATCCTATGAAACGTTGACTATTATTTCACATCACGCATGAAACAGTGTTCCACATTATTACAATCTAACAAAACTAACCCAATTCTAACCCAAATTAACTCATATTCAAATTTAAAAAATGAATAAACGTAACCTTAAAAAAATAGTTAGTTAGTTTTATGGGCTTCGCGGTTACGCATTTACCCAGAAACGACCCCTGTCCAGGCTTAGTTAGAGCTGGGGAGACTCATCCCAGATAAGTTACACCTTGGTGGACAGGGATACTATTGTTAGAACCCCTAGTATGTCGAGTATGTACTCCTAGGGGCTCAGTCTTATTCATGCACGGCTTGTTTTAAGGTTCGAACACCACCGGCTGGACATTCACACACATTTAAATCTTGTACATGCACGGGGCTTTAACCCTCGGCTGAACGTCCGAATCCTATTCGGGGAATCTATACAGTCCCTAAAAGCCTCATGGGTCTCCAAACTAACATATATGTATATGAAGCTGGAACAAAATGGCCGATACCCGACACGTGCACACTCGACCGAAGACGAATCGGAAGTCCCTTAAAAAAATAAAAACATCTGTCGGCACTGAGCACTAACCTTAGATTAGGTAAGAGTAAGGATACCGCGCATGACATTAAGCCAATATACTGAAATTGAAGCCTTTTCAGAGCGGCGGCCATTATTTATGTGGCAAACACTTCTATTGTTGTGGCGGTGCTATTTTGCAGTTATTTTATGAATTTTTGAACAAAGAGAGATAAAAATTAAGATTCATAATGGTAAATTGTTCGGCATATGGTTGCAAGAGTCGAAGTGATAAGAAGGATCCTGGAATTTCATTTCACAGGTAATTATTGTCTGCTGACCTTGTAGTTTATTTGCATATTTCTTGTTTTAATAATAATGCATAATGTACACATTGTGTTACCTCTGAGTATATCATGGTAGGGATGTTTATTTAATTATCGAGAATAATTTGATACCCGATCTTGGATATTTTCAGTCATCAAATAATCAATGAAGCCATAAATCTTCTTCAAGGAGAGTCATTCAACAGAGGCGTAGGTAATACATTTTTCATACTCTACCTATAAAATGGCTATATTATTTTACGACTGCAAATTACTTTAACTTATTAATTATTATTTATTACTTATAATTTCAATTAATTTATTGAAGTTACCCAGTAATTTACGTGGCAGCTGGTAACAGGCTTTTTCCCATGTTATCTGTCCTCTTCTTTCCTTGTCTAAGGCACTGACGGGAATCGAACTCGCGCCGACATATCACAAGATTCACAACCGCAGCCCGCAGCCATCTAACCACTAGACCACCAGGCTCTGCAAGCAATTGACCAAAAATCAGAAGCCTTGCGTGTCAAAAGTTTATGTTTATTCCTTTTTTAAATTTGAGTTAATTTGGGCTAGTTCTGTTTGATTGTAATAATATGGAACACTGTTTCATGCGTGAAGTGAAATTATAGTCAACGTTTCATAGGAATCATATGATATAAATGCGTGAAGTTCCGGAATATCCCAATATGTCAATGAAGAAGGGGAAATCCATTCCGGTGCACCCAGACGCTTTGTACTACTTTGTAGCATATGAAGCCTTTGCTAACAAATATGTATGATTAATTCAATTACATATTCTTTAGATCTGGTATAAGGCTGTGTGCATGTGGAAATAATTAAACTGAAGGCTTTTGTATTTCGTGCAAAATCTTCTTAATTATCAATGCAGAGCGCTTTCGGCCTTAAGCCATTGTCAGGAACTAGCACAGTCAAGTCGAAATAATCTTGGACCAAACATAGGTTAAACATGAAAATTAAAATTACATCACAAATTACACAGAAAGAGGGGGCTGTTATAGCCCATTTTTCAAATTTCTAAGTAGTATGGGCGGCTACATCTTTAGCGACTGACCCTTTGTGGGTCAAGTTGATGATTTGATTTGATTTGATGGCCTAAGGCCGAAAGTGCCCTGCATTGCTAACCTATATATTGATCTTCTGAATACATATTTCTACACTAAGAGAATCATCTCACATTTTTTTTCCTTCCAAATTTAGGAAAGCGTACCAGTTTGTTGTCATACAAAAAATACATAGAGCATCAGATTTAACTCCAAGGCAAGATCTTTTTACAAAGTAGCCAGTCAGCTGCGAAAAACTGCAAAAAAACTGAACTTCAGTTGCACGAGATTGAAGAAAAAAGTTAAAAAAATTGAAGAAGTCTCCTACACTATTGAATTTATATTATATTAATATTGTTATGTTGTATTATATATTTGTTGTACTTTCATAATTCTGCTATATTTTGAATTTGAATATTTAAAAAAATATCAACAATGCAACGTTTTTTTATTTCAAATTAACTCTTAATCCAAAAAATGCTTTGATCATTTCTGCAATTATTCGATATGCTTTAAATTTTGACAGAAGCATGTCTGACAAAATGAAGACCACATCGAGCAAAGAGTGAAAAATCTTTTTGTTCGATGTGATCTTCATTTTGTCAGACATGTGTTTGTCAAAATTTGGATCATATCGAACAATTAGAATAAATTTATGCCAATGTAACCGTTTCAAACGGCCCGCCATTCTTATTTAGTTCTTCCTAAACCCATCAGACGGCGTTGAGTGTTACAGCGACTCGGCTCGTTATACAGAGTTGCCTATCTAATTATCTATTTTTTTTCGTGTTTTCTCTAGGGCTTATATAACAGGTCCTACTCAGCAGCATTCTGCGGACCTTTCTCTTAGAGAGTGGCAAGGTGGGAGTACATTTCAGGTCGTTTAGCAAATGATAATAAATCTTTATGCTCTCGTAAATAATGGATTTCTTGGTCATCGTCGAGAATGGTATCGGTAGTTGTATACCTAAATACTGTCGAGTGTTATAATGCGAACTTGCACGAACAAAGTCGATTCATACGAAGGAGGCACATCGTTTCTAAAATAAACAAACTGTATATCGTCAACACCCTGTGGATCAGAAACATCGGCCTGCATTAGTAGGCCTGGCATAGCACATATATCTTAAAGCTCGCTTTTGAAATATAAATAAAAGACTAGAGCAAATAATGACTACACATTCCCCCAAAAGATGTGCCTTATCTAAGCCGCAACTCTACTAAAGAGTAATACACCATTCTGCCCACCTGGGCCGCAGCTCCTGAACCGTCACTTTGACTGCAAAACAACCTGAGGTTACTTTTTTGAAAATATCAACAATATGATCGTTAAACCTAAGCTCCCTATCTATCTCAAGGCTCAGACATTTGGCATCCGATCGGCTCTCGAGAGCAGTATCCCCAGTAATCAACCCCTCCATGTCACATCTGAAACCAACCATATTTGTTTTCCTAAAGTTAAGAACAAGGAGGTTTATTAAAAGTTAAAACCTGGTGTGACCCAGGTTTTAACCTTTAATAAATCTGAGGAAATTACCCTTTTCAGGGCTTCAAAGTCGACTCCATGCCATAATTTTGTTGTGTCGGCCGCGAATAGGGTGAATTGACCACGTCATTTATAAAAAGAAGGAAAAAAAGAGGTCCCAGACCAGAGCCCTGAGGCACACCCCACTTAGCCACCCGACCCGCGGAGCTCTCAGAACCCAAAAAGACCCTCTGCTGGCGATCCATCAGATATGACTCAAACCACGAGCAGGATATACCTCTAAAGCCATAGTGATGAAGTTTATCCAGCAGAATCCTGTGACTGACACAGTCAAATGTTTTGGACAAGTCACAAAAAAATGCTGCAGCCATTCCACCCATATTTAATTGTGAGTACAGACTCTCCAACAGTCTAAACATTGCATCATTCGTACCGCTATTCTGCCGAAACCCAAACTGACTACTGCTCAGAATGTTATGCTTTGCTGTAAAACCGATTATTCGTCCTTCTAATAACTTTTTTATAATTTTTGATAGTGTTGATAGTAAATAGATCGGACGGCAATTGGAGGGGTTATCAACTTCGCCCCCTTTGTAAAGTGGGGACCACCTTTGATAACTAAACAAGAAGGGAACACTCCCAACTCCCAAGAAGAATTTATTGCCTGAACCAGCAGGTCAAGTACATCATCAGCAAGGGTAAGTAATATCCTCGTCGACAACCCATCCATCCCTGACGCATATTCTTATTCCCTATAGAGGATATCGCTTCTTTTATTTCATCCAAAATAAAATGGGTTAGACATTTTCTTAGTCAGTTTCTCCGGTATAGTGCAGTAAAAGACATTCAATGTGTCTGGTGATAGCTGTTTATCACCCACAGTTTCAAAAGGTCTATTTTTCATTGTAAATGTATTCACCATTGATCAGCTTTCTTTTTGTTTATTACCCGCTTTTTGAATGCGGCTTCAATAATAGTTATTATCAAAGACAATTTGCCAGGTTGTCGGAGAAATGTATAGAATTCGCCTCTAGCGAACACGGTTATAAATCATAATGACAGTTGGGTGGGCGGGACTAAGGAGGGCTAGCCCTCCTTAGGTGGGACTCTAATTTGTTTCATATACGTATATGGTTTGTTTGCTACTTTAACTCTTCTCTAGCGAACACGGTAACAAACCATAACAACGATTAGGTAGGCGGGACTTAGGGGGTTCGTTTAAGTGCGCACGCGTCAGTCGAAAAGGTAAATGTCTTCACGGTCCAGTGGATTGCTTCCAACAGGTTAGTGGTGCAGTGGCTAGATGCTGTGCTTGTGGTAAGATGTCTAGATTCCGCTTTTTTAAAAATATTTTTAGGGAATTTGTTTCTTTTTTAAAATTTGGGTGAGGCTTATTTGGTTGCACCCCCGGAGCGAACGGAAAGCCATGTGTGAAGTGAAATATTAGATATTCTAAAATAAACGCCTCTAGCGAGCACGGTTATAAACCATAATGCCAATAGGGTGGGCGGGACTTAGGTTTGTTTAAGTGCGCGCGAGTCAGTCGAAAAGGCAAACGTCTTTACGGTCCAGTGAGAATTGCTTCCAACAGGCCAAGAGGTGCAGTGGTTAGATGCTGTGCTTTTGATACGATGCCCCTGGTTCGATTCCCGTGGCAAGACATACTTTTTAATTTTTTATAAGGTATGTGTATTTTTTTTCAATTTGGGTTAGTTTTGCTTGGTTGCGCCTGTAGAGGTTTAAATATATAACGTTTATCAAGGGGTCATCAGCTCTAGCTTTCTTTCCACCACACGCCCCCGGAACGAGCTGA
Source organism: Pissodes strobi (assembly GCA_016904865.1). Taxonomy (NCBI): domain Eukaryota; kingdom Metazoa; phylum Arthropoda; class Insecta; order Coleoptera; family Curculionidae; genus Pissodes; species Pissodes strobi. The sequence continues at coordinate 23,824 of MU191744.1, forward strand.
GGGCCATGCGTGAAGTGAAATATTAGAAATTCTATAATAGTAAACAAACCCTCTATGTCCCGCCCACGTAACTGTCATTATGGTTTATAACCGTGCTCGCTACCACATCCAAAGAGAAAAGTTGAATATTAATTAGTTAAAAATTCAACAAACAAGTATATTTGTATCTATGTGCATGTTAACTGTTATTCAAAATAGTAACTTTCTTGTGGCACTCAGAGAGCGACATTCTATTTCCAAATTATGGAAATACATTTATAATGCTATAGTCTATACGAAGTCAGTGTAAACAGCAATAAATCAAAACTTGACTGACAGCCGGCATTTCCTTTGGATAATACGGCATAGGCGACGACGACGGTAGAAATGGAAAAATATTGAATTAATTATATTTTTCATAATTATACACAGGTATAGTACATAATATTTTAAACAACGTTTGCTTGATTGCTAGCATAATTGGGTTTTAAACGTACCTTTTTTATGTCAGCATTACATAAAAAGTTAATAAGAAAAAGTGGGATTATATGATCAAAATCACGTGGTACAGCACTGACTGTCGTTAAAATCATACTATTTAAATGCTCTATACTCGGGCCACCGAACAGATATAGCAGTAAAACGATTACCTGCCACCTGGCCCCCATAAATAATCTGTTTTGTTTCCAAATTGCTTTTAATGCTATTAAAATTGTCTATGGCAAATAAACAATTATGTTATAATTAAATATTTATGAATAGATTATAGATTACGTATTATAATAACATTTGTTTTATTTACTATAGTATTAATATTTTATTATAAGAAGGTATAAGCCAGGTATAAATCCTCTCGCCTATCGCTTGTCAGGTCTCTCGAGGTCATGATACAAATTTATTCTTTGTATCATGTCTCGAGGTTATAGAGCCCTGTTTTATTGCTATCTCTGTTCGGTGGCCCGAGTACGAGGAGCCGTCAATAAGGATTTTGATTTCATGCATTTCAATGCAAATCTATAAGAAATTGATCGTACCCCAATATCCTAGCCGTTTACACTGACTTCGCATAGACTTTAATAATATGAGTGCTTATGAATGAACAATCCTTAACATGTGATTCGACACTGGCCTTCCCATAGTGTAGTGATTGCTGTATGACATAATATATTTATAATATTCTAACATGATAAGCAAGGTCAGAAGGTCACAATTTAAGGAACTTAAACAATGTATGAATAAGAATTAGTTTCTGGTGTATGCACGTGAAACCTGCTTTTTTTTAAATAGTGTTTAAAACCTAACTAGCCAAGTGACACACTGTGTAATAAAACCCTCACTTTAGCAACGTTTCTACAATATTAGGTAAAATATTATTATTCCTCCCAGCCTTGCTTACATTTAAAAATAATTTAAGTTGTTCCTCCCTTATTTTATAAAAAAAATCAATAAAAACACTACACTGAAAAATGCTCTGCAAAACAGGCACTTGGTCTCTGTTTTAATCCTCAATTTATGGAAGTATTAAGTTTCTCAATGTTTAAAGAACCAAAACACAACTACGAATGGTTTTAAAACATTCTAAAATATCACTAAAAAGCTAAAAACACAACGAAACATAGAAGTTGCAATGACAGCAATGGCGAAACGAAGTCCGTTCGCAAGAATAATAAATCTCTATTATTAGTCTTGAACCGTTCGTCGCGCAGCAACGTCACAGGAACTCGCGCGATATGGGTGAGGAGATCACGGGACACGTGGCGATAATAAGTGAACATAAATTACTGATTATTATGGTCCAATGAATCGCTTTCAACTGGTCTTTTAGTACAGTGGTCAGATTCTGTGCTTGTGATACGGCGACGGGGGTTCGAATTCCGTTGGTGGCAACGTGTTTTTTTTTTAATTTATGTTTAGCTTGTAAAAAGTAAATATAACCTCAAAAATATAAAAAATAGGATTAAAATTACCCGTCAAAATCAACGCAAGCGAAGCCGCGGGTAAAAGCTAAAAGTGTCCGTTGTCCTTTGCTATACTCTTGAAAATATCTGTACAAAATTTGATGATGATCGGTTGAGTAGTTTATGCGTGAAAGCCTAAGAAACAAACACATTCACATTTATAATATTAGTTAAGATTCTTTAATAATACTTACTGACAGCTTTAAACGGAGTGGATTAATTCACTGCACAAATTGGACACGAAAATCTAATGCCACCAGGAATAACATCAACCTATACACAGCTTATTCACTACCAGCTAGTCATCTTGAGGCGGCATCCTTTGATTTGGAAATCAATATGCAAATTTTAGAAGAGGGCCATGACTCAATATTGTTTTAAACGTCTGGGCATCTGAATAATACTTTTGACAGTTCGTTTAATTTAAAATATGCTTTTTTATCGTCTAAAATCCATTTAAAACCGATTTAAAATGGCAAAATTGTACAAAAATCCGAAATTTCCGGACTTTTTTTAGGACGATAGCCGTAGCTTCGGACAAATTTGTCGTGGTTTTTGAAGAGAAAATTCATTTTAAATTCAACCGCCTATTAAAAATAAGCTCTGCTATGGATCCAAATACACTGCGAATATAATATAATGAAAAGCTTATGCCGCCCTAGCGGCTAGCTCTTTAAAAGCTCCATTTGAGTCGTTGCAATCGCGGCCGTCCTGGATTAGCTAGCTCCTCAATGCACAAGGGTTATAATGTCACATCGGTTTACACATTCCGTCCCATTTGCCGAGATTTCCCCTCATACAGCCGCGTAAGTTCTTTACACATCAAAAACATGGCTTGGCACTGACGGGAATGGAACCCGGACCGCCGTATCACAAACACAGTACCTGAATACTAAGCTACCAGACCGTTGAAAGCAATTCAGTGTAAAGTCTATTCAGAGATATACCGTTGACCGCAATTTGCATTTTAAGACATTTTACAATACATTTTAAACTTTTTCTACCCGATGGTCAATAATTTGGGATGTTGATATGCAGGGTCGACCTTCAAATTTTCATCTGGCAATAATGAGGTGAACAAAGACTAATTGTTTTTAAAAATGTATTAGTTTGTTCTTGGTCTTCCTTGGGGCTGTTTATATTTTAATAGGTTCTTATTGACACTAAGTATTAATCCTAAAAGTTGAACCCATAATGTGGCGCCCGTGGGAACCTTCCACTTCCGGAAGTGTTTTTCGTAGAAATCATTTGTCATATGATGCTAACTGCTAAACAAATAATTAAAAACGTTTACGATTCGTTAAGTCTGCTTGAAAAATACAAGTGACATGACTAAAGTTCCGTTATCTACGGTAAAGGATATTATAATTCAAAAAGGCTTCAAAAGAAAAATTAGAAGAGACGCGGGAGTGAAAGTATTTAGACGAGAGTGACAAGGAACTAGTGAGAAGAAAAGTTTATGGCATGTATAAGGACAAGTTAGTACCGACATTGGATTCCTAAAAATTACGTTTGATCTCCGATGAAACTAATATAACCTGTAGCCGCACTACTCTGTATAATACTTTGAAAGAGATGGGCTTTAAATATACGATAATAAATAAAGACAAACAATAATGGAGTCCGAAAGATTACGCAAATTAAGATTTGAATATTTGCAGAGCATCAAAAAATACAGATCCAGTAAGAGCCATTGTATACTTAGATGATGGTTTGACAGTCTTCAAACTGTTAAAAAAGGTTGAGTTGATTGTACTACAAATTGTAAGAGTAACGCTCCCTCAAACAAAGGAAAAAGAATAACAATTATTCATGCTGGATGGGAAAATGGATGGATTCCTAATTGTTTAATGCTATAGGCATCGGCCAAAAGTATTAAAGATTCTAGCCTAGACTACCATCAAGACACAGATGCTGAACTTTTTGAGAACTGGTTTAAAAATTATGGGAAGTAACCATCCTTCTCTAGTTTATTATTCTTGGTTCGCTGTCTCAACACCGTTGGACTGGATCTTAAAGTAAAAGTATAACTTTCTTTAATCACTTCCGATTCGACTTCGGTCGAGTGTAGACGCGTTCGGTGACGGCTCTTTGAGGGCCATTGGCACAGGCCATTGAGCAAACACGTGGCAAACGTTTAGTGACCGTTTTTCTCCCCGAGGTAGAACCGGACGTCCCAGCCAGCGTAGTCTGTGCCTTTCATAGAATTATAGCTAGAAGCAATACCTCTTCACGCCGGTACCCAGGCCGGGGGCAGCCGGAAGCTGCCGTAGGACCATTTCTAGCTGTGCCCTTCATAGATTTTAGATTTGTGCAATAGTCGGGAGCACCAGGGGCACATGCCGGTCATACTGGAGCTTCTCCCCAGAATACAAGGCCCCTCAAACTGGAACCACGTGTAACGCAAGCACAAGGGTAGCTGTGTCTCAGCCTAAGCGCCGGACCGAGGGGTGGGCTGGCAAGTTGGTCGCAAGATCAGAGCCATTTTTCATATCACACACACACAACTTTCTTTAATCTAAGATCTAAGGGCCGGATCTGTCTACGTTTATAAGGTTTAGCTATTTCCTACCTAATAACTTTAATTTTACTTTCTCTATATCTTCTTCCACATTTATTACTATAATGATTTTCGATTTTCTATATAGTTTGATATCGTTTCATTAATTTTATGATTGCTTGTATAACTGAAGAACTTAAAATACTATATGTTGATTTAAATTGGGATTTTTCGTTGAAATAAATTAATGTCAAATAAATCAATTAAAGTATAGTACCTACATAGTAGAAAAAATGCTTCCTTGATCGTTATAAAAAATAGTAAAAATACTTACTGGGCGAATGACAGATGCAGTGGAATACGTACAGAAGTTATCAGATTTTCTTGTATTATATTCAAAAACAAACTGCCATTGACACAGAAAAATTAGAGAACATTTGAAACATGCCAGAAAAAAGAACAAGCAAAGCAAATAAATGTGAACTGCCTTTTGAAAGGACAGCACTGAGAGATATGAAGACAATGAGAGGTTAATAAATAAAACAGCTTATATAAAAAACAATACTTTGTCATATATTTCTTCGGCGTAAGAAGACCCATCAATTTTTACAAAAATATCAAAACCACTCTCAAAATCTGGGCAACGGACGCGCAGCGCCGGTCCCAGAAAACGGATTGCAGTAAATTTATACAATATATTTTTAGATAGGTTTTTACTGTAATGATCTCTATTTTGGTATGGTTTAAGTATATTCAAATTATTCAACAAATACAGTGTCGTCTATTCAGTCGTCCTAAGAGTGATCCGGATGTCAATCAGACAGCAAATAGAAAGAGCAGAGAACAATCATAGCACGACATTATAGGGTGCTGTTAGAAACTATATCGAAAAATTTTATGCATTGTATAATTAAATATAATTGTAATATTATACAATATAAGTACTATATTAAAGAATTTTTAAGTATATATTATGTATACTATAACTATGAGAACCACTATAAGCTAAGCATATTTTGCAGTTTTTTTTTTGGGGATAGATAAAATTACATAGAGGCTAGGTAGTTAAATAAAATTCAGTTATATTTATATATGCGTGATTATATTTTAATGAAGATTTAACGTTTATTTTTATGAAAATATTTGTAGCATTTTGTAATCTTCTTAAATTATATTACAATTATTGTGAACTAACTTTACAATTTCAGGGCAAAATTTAACAAACGTAACAAGGAATAAAAAAGCTTTTTTTCACAAAAATATTATATTTGATCCTGAAATGGAACATTAACACCTTAAATATTAGGTTTAATTATTATTCACCTCTCTTTAATTTAAAGCTCATGACCTTTTATTCAATAAATAAAAGCACATCGTAATAAGACAGACAATAAGTTATAATATATATAGTAGGTAGACGAGTCGCACAATCACGACTATATCCGATCATGTCCGATTTCATCCCAAAGTCCGCGTTGGCCATTGGTCTTCAAACGGCCAAAACCGAACCAGGGGTTGTTGCTTTATACATCAGTTTATATTATAAAATAACAATTATAACAAATTAACGATTTCATATTTTACCATTAAAATTACAAATAACAACATTCAACTGAAATGCCACTTCACAAATATTTGGCATTAATAAATAGGAGATTTGTGTTTGGTATTTTACTTGCAAAACGTGCCAGAGCCCGAGATGATGAACAATCTGCGCAATACACAGAAAAAACAACCCGGTTGACCGACACTTGAGTTCAATAATAATAATATGCCATATGGTTGCTCGTTATACAATATACTAACACCCCATCAATAACTACTTCCTAATAAAACGTGAGGTTCAGGAAAATTAATCTTGGAATAATTGTACTATATTATCTTATCCAATGTGGTAAGATTCGTCCTGTTGGATCCTGCGCGCGATAACACACCGACTTCCTGCGCCGAATAACGTTTCCGAATTAGTCTCGGCATTTCCAAAATCACTTAGTCACGGAACTGAGTCAAAAAATAACTTAGTTAAGACTACTGCTTGGTGGCAACAGAAACAAACCTGCGCACAAAAAGGTGAGTGGGGTGCGCAGCTTTCTTCCCACAGATGATCAGCAAGTGTCTATATCGCTGCGAGCTGATCTCTTGCACCAACCGAAGACAAAGCAATGCCGCAGCGAGTTTCTGAGATAAAAATGTATGCCATTGATAGGCCGGATTAAAAAGAGACGAGCTCAATTTTATCTCAGAAACTAATCTCAGTTGCCGCTGATCATCGTCGCTATAGACTGGAAAATAAGCTACAAAGAAGCTATACAGTATTTAAGCATGTAGTGCCTCAATCTAATACATAATATACAAGGTATCGGACGGTGATCGTTCGTCCAAAAATTTCACTAAGTACTGCGATGTAAATTGTTAAGAAATCAGAACATTAGGGTTTTTGGGTACACTCTCCTTAAAGAAATTAGTGGCTTCTTGGTGTGAAACATCCCCTAATACTTATTTATTTTAAAAGGAATACCATCCGGCATCCGCACTGATTTATAACATTGTAAGTTACCTTAACAGCTATATTCGATTATCACCTAAAAATCAATATTATTGACGAAAAGATACAAATGTTAATTATAAAGTATCTAACCCAAACCGTTGAATGAATAATCAGTCAACGCCCAAACTAACCCATGAAGCAATTTCCAAAAAACTGAAATATGATATTTTCATATTTTTTATTTGCTTTACATAGGACAGGTGGTGCACTATTGTTTAATACTAGTTCGCTTAGGTTGCAGGCGAAGCAATTCACATCGTCGGCAACAAATTGAGTCAGGTGTTATATTTGTTTCATTACATTTTTCCGTTTTTGAACTTAGAAGCATGCCTTATGCCACATCGAGTTTCTGTTAAGTTCTCTCTGAGTGCAAGCCTGCGTGATGAGAGTAAGGACGCAGAAATCTCGATCGCAGGAGGGTAATTAATAAGGTGGTTTTATGCACTAGCAAATATTACAACATCTTTTAATCTTTGCGAAACAATTTCCATATATATACAAAATGAGTTTAAATGTTGGACACCTGTAAATTCGTGGGGAATCGAAGGACACACAAAGTTAAATAATGTATTGTAAATCAGAATAAATGACTTGGCTCAAAAAAGATAATCTAACGTTCTATATGGCTCGCACTGACACTTAGATATTCAAGAATACTTGAACTTGATATGACACCATTTAATTTAATATTTGCTATTTAATTTGCATCCAGTGCATCGAAGATTCTTATCATTCGAGTAAGTAGATCTTACACTGGATTTTCCCTCAAACATAAAAATCTAATGGTATCACCCGGGCAACTTTAAGGTCAGTTCTTGGGCCCTTTTTATTGTCTTTAAATATATCTGTCTGTCTGGTCTGTCTTTGATTTACAAGAAGATTACAAAGTCTGTCACAACGGTATGTGACGTTTATTTTAATGATACGAGTTATGTTTATAGATTTTTTTTTCTATAGTTTCTTCTGTTCTGCTTTTACACAGAAATTCTGGATCTCCTTCTTGGAACTAAAATAGTTGACGTTCTAGGATGGATCTTAAACTACTCTTCGTATTCGGCAGCTCGAACCTTATGTAGCGTGCGTTCAATTTATCTTGATAACATTTTGATTAGCTGTAACTTTTTTGTTTTTAAAGATATCAAGGTAAACAAAAAAACCAACTGTAGGGTTGGTGGCCAAGTTTTTTTCTAAGTTACACATAAAACAAAGCACTAACAATTTTCTGACATATAAGCATACTTTATATATTTTTTAATGGAACACCCCGTACTACATTTTTGGACTCTCTAGAGAAATCTAAATACATTTCGTGTATAATATCCTATACCTATCTTTAGCTGTTTACGAAATATTGACAGTTGAAAGTCGGGCATTTTGACACTTTGACAGGCTTTAAAATCTAAACCGCGAGACATGAAAGAAAACGATTTGCACATTCCTATCTTAGGCTTTCATAAGCTATCGAATGACAGTAACTTTGAATTTAACCGGAGGTTTAAAAGTTCCGGTTAATTTTATCCGCGATAGGAACGTGCAAACCGTTTTCTTTGATCTCGCGCGGTTTAGATTTTAGAGCCTGTCAAGGTGTCAAAACCCTCGACTTTCAACTGTCAATATTCCGTAAACAGCTAAAGATAGGTATAGGATATTATACACGAAATGCGTTTAGATTTCTCTAGGGAGTCCAAAAATGTAGTAATATACGGGGTGTTTCATTTAAAAAAATATAAAGTAGGCTTATATGTCAGAAAACTGTTAAGTGTTTTGTTTTATATGTAACTTAGAAAAAAACTTGGCCACCAACCCTACATTTTGTTTTTTTGTTTACCTTGATATCTTTAAAAACAAAAGAGTTACAGCTAATCGAAAATGTTATCAAGATAAATTGAACGCACGGTACATATATGAAACGCGGATCATAACAGAAGCTATTAATTCATCCAAATTTTGTTCTACTAAAGTAGATTATAGAAAACGGTGCTTTACTCGCCATATGGACAAAAATTCACTTTAATATTTTTTTTTATATTTGTATAGAATATTCATTAGAATAACACGATATTAGAATATCAATATTTCTATATTTTATTCTATTAAAAAAAATTAGGTGACATCATGTAAAGCTCATTTCAGAAAAATAATATCAGAACAGTAAAGCTACAAAGAAATAGTTGGGGTTAGTTCCGGTTAAACAATTAAAAAGCAGTAACATTGCAGTTACAACAGGAAGTGTTACATAGACGTCATTATTTCAAATAAGGAAAGTGAACCCAAAACTGCAGTTTCCATAATCTTAGTTTAAATCGCAATATTTTCTGAAATATTCCACTAAAATGACCACCGTCAGATACGCTGTATTTAGTTGGTCCTAGCTACTAATTTTTGTTAGTATACAACAAACTTGCGTATAATTAATCTCAAACAAAGTATAGATAAAAATATTTGAATCTAGTCTGCAAATTAAGGGAACTGAGAAATAAAAAATATCTACAACACTGACGACACCCAAAATGTGATTTAATTCAATAGTATAAAGTAACAGATGACTAGAACCCAGATAGTACGTAACAAAATAAAATATTTAGCTCTAAATAAGTATATGCATATTGATATAAAATGACTGGATACACCAGCTAAAATACTGTACTTGCCGGGAAAATGAGGGTTACTTCTGGTTACAAAATAACAGCCCTTTTTTCCCGTCAGTTAAATGAAGAGAAGCTTATTCCGATACGGAGTGTAGGTATAAAATGTGCGTGTGACAAGCCGCGGTGTTCAGGCT
>MU191745.1:0-10199 GCA_016904865.1 Pissodes strobi
CCAAATGTCAACACATTATATATTTTTGAATTCAGAAAAAAAGATCTATTAATTTTTGTTTTAATATACAGAGTAATCCATTAGAGATTTACCATGTTTGTTTTTGTGGGCAACTTTGCGATATTCCTACATAATGTTTTACATTTTCTGGCGATTTAGGGTGATCCCTACACCTTTTGTATTTAAAGTTTTTTTCTACCTCGTATAATAACCGAGCTAGACGTTGTCTAAATATAAGGAATGACCCTGTACAAGGTGGCTCGAATTCGAGTCTATGTATGGGGATCTCGAAAACCGTAAAAGATACAGTGTCGGTCAAATTAGGGCAAAATTACGAATTTAGGTGCCTAGCAATATGCGGTTTAGAAAGCTTTAAAATTCCGAGTATTTCCCGATATATCCGGAAAAAAACGAAATTTTGAAAAATCGTTTTATTTTTTCCCGATCTTGTTTAAAAACGGGTTTCAAATTGAATTGCACTTTTGCATTGTCACTTTTTCCGCTCTATCTGATTCTAACGTTGGTATAATGTTTGGAATCCGACGTTTCGTCTTCAAGGGGTCATCATCAACTTTCTTTTGAAAAATAGGTACCGTTTTCCAGATAATATTGGCGTTATTAATATATTAGGGTATTTTTATTTTCTTTAAATTTTTTACATTTTTTTTATTCTTTTCTTAATTTTTAATTTTGCTTTGGCGTAAATTTGAATAGTATATGTTAATTAAATTATAGTTCGTATTAAAAACAAAAAGTTGATGAGGAGTTTGGAATACAACATTTCGTCTTCAAGGGGTCATCAACTTACGAGATCCCCATGCATAGACTCGTATTCGAGCCACTCTGTACACTTTTGGATGCACTATGACATTTGTGAAACTAAGTCTTTGAATTTTTGGAAATTATCTGCATAAAATATTGCCGCACGAATTCAGGTACCTCATCTGGTTACGACAGGCTCAGGTGGTAATGATACTCCGGGCAAATTGGCCTTTAGTTGCTATCCTGTACACACAAATTATGCGCAATGATAAAAACACCCTGTATCCTAGTCGATAGGCTAGAAAATTTGAACTAATATTTTGAAAAACTCATTTTAAACAATTTTTTCCCCTAAATTTTTATTAATATAAAGCCCCAGATAAATCCACACCAGATGCAAAAGATCGGCAAATTCCTCGCCAGCCAACTTTAACCTTGACGTGACGGTTATACGCGGCCTGCACCAAATAATCTGGGTATGATTATAGAATTGTTCTTCAAAATTAAAACAGTTGGTCTGCACCAATTAAATGAAAACGTGTTTTGTTGGTGAATGGGTTCAGGAAAAATAAAAATTTACAATAGCCATTCACTTTCTTTTTCCCCAACAGGCGGTCATGGAAATCTTGTGTTATTATGGCTGCTCTGACGTTTTTACAGAAATTCCCTTGATACGCTTTAATGTATGCCGATTTAAGGTTATTTTAACTTTGTTTTGTTTCTGTTATCCTAATATAGGGCCTCAAATAGTGAAAAAGTACATGCTAGATTTGCCACATGACGTCATACACGTCAGAGATCGTGCTAGTTTGTTTATTTAAACTTAAATTTGATTATAAGGTATCGGAATCGGTTAAAAATGACTAACATAAATTGGAACTAACTAAAACTAATCGAAAGTTGATTGAACGACTAACCAAAATTAGCCAAAAGTAACCAAAAGCACCAAAACGGGCTAAAACGTATCGGAACAGGTTGCAAACTTTAAAATAAGTTAAAACTAACCAAAACGATCCAAATTTTAAGGACTAACCAAAACTAACCAAAAACATTAAATATGATTATTTCATATCAGAACCGATTCAAACGACTGATATAAAATGGAATTAGCTAAAAAGTAACCGAAAGTTGATTAAATAACTAACCAAAACTAACCTAAAGCAAATAAAAGCACCAAAACGGGCTAAAATGTAATATAAAATGGAACTAGCTAAAAGTAACCGAAAGTTGATTAAATAACTAACCAAAACTAACCAAAAGCAAATAAAAGCACCAAAACGGGCTAAAATGTATCGGAACAAATTCAAAATATTATAGCAAGTTTAAACTAATCCAAACTAACCGAATATTGGCGACTAACCTAAACTAATTCAAATTGGTTATAACGTATTGGAACTGGTTCAAATGACTAAAATAATTTAAAACTAACTGAAATCAACCGATAATTGATTGAACGACTAACCAAAACTAACCAAAAGTACCCAAAAGCACCAAAAAGGTCTAAAACGTATCGGCACAGATTAAAAATACTAAACTAAGTTGAATTTAATCGAAGTCGGGCAACTAACTTAAATTGACCAAAAACATTTAAACTGGTTATAACGTATCGCAACAGTAACGAAAATAAATTGGAACTAACTGAATGTAACCGAAAGTTGATTGAATGACTAACCAAAACTAACCATAAAAACTAAAATTGGTAATAACGTATAGGAGCCGGTTCAAATTACCAAAATAAATTAAAACTAATTGAAATTAACCAAAAGTTGGCTAAACGACTAACCAAAAGCACCGAAAAAGGCTAATTTTCAGTTAGTTTGAATTTATTTTAGTCATTTGAACCAGTTCCGATACGGTAAAGCCAATTTTAGTGTTTTTGGTTAGTCACCAATATTCAGTTAATTTGTATTAGTTTTAACGTACTTCCATAGTTTTAATCTATTTCGATACGTTTTAGCCTTTTTGGTGCTTTTAGTTAGTTTTGGTTAGTCATTTAATCAACATTCGATTACTTTCAGCCAGTTCACATGTATTTTAGTCAATTGAACAGGTTCCGATACGTTATAACCAATTTAAACGTTTTTGGTTAATTTTAGTTAGTTGCCAAAATTCGGATAATTTGGGTTAGTTACTTATTTTAATACCTTTAATCAGTTCCGATAAGTTTTAGCCCTTTCTGGTGCTTATGGTTACTCTTGATTAGTTTTGGTTATTCATTCAAACAATCAGTTTTCGGTTAGTTTTAGTTAGTTTTAATTTATTTCAGTCATTTGAACTGGATCCGATACGTCATAACCAATTTTAATGGTTTGGTTAATTTTAGTTAGTCGTCAAAATTCGGTTAATTAAGGTTAGTTTTAACTTACCTTAATATTTTTAATATATTCCGATATGTTTTAGCCCTTTCTGGTGCTTTTGGTTAGTCTTGGTTAGTCGTTCAATCAACTGTCAGTTACTTTCAGTTAGTATTAATTTATTTTAATCATTTTAACCAGTTCCGATACGTTATAAACCATTTTAGTGTTTTTGGCTTTATTTGGTTAGTCAACAAAATTCGGTTAATTTGGGTTAGTTTTAACATTTTTAATCTATTTCGATACGTTTTAGCTCGTTTTATGCTTTTAATTACTTTTGGTTAGCTTTGGTTAGTCGTTCACAACTTTAGGTAAAATTCAGTTAGTTCTAATTTATTTTAGTCATTTGAACCGGTACCGCGACGTTATAAGCATTTTTAATGTTTTTGGTTAGTTTTGGTTAGTCAACAAAATTCGGTTAATTTGGGTTAGTTTGAAATTACTTCAATATTTTTAATCTATTTCGATGCGTTTTAGCCCGTTTTGGTGATATTAATTATAATTACTTTTGATTAGTTAGTCGTTCAATCAACTTTCGGTAAAGTTCAGTTAGTTTTAACATATTTTAGTCATTTGAACCGGTTCCGGCACGTTATAAGCAATTTTAATGTGTTTGGTTAGTTTTGGTTAGTCGGCAAAATTCGGTGAATTTAGGTTAGTTTTAGCTTAACATTTTTTGTAATCTGTTCTGATAAGTTTTAGCCCGTTTTGGTGCTTTTAGTTACCTTTGGTTAGTTTTGGTTAGTCATTATCAACTTTCGGTTACTTTCAGTTAGTTCCAATTTATTTCAGTCACTTGAACTGGTTCCGATACGTTATAACCAAATTCAATGTTTGTCGTTTATTTTCGTTAGTAGCCAAAATTCGGTTCGTTTTAGTTAATTTTAACTTACTTAAATTTTTGTAACCTGATCCTATAGGTTTTAGTCCGTTTTGGCGCTTATGGTTAGTTGTGGTTAGTGGTCCAATCAACTTTTGGTTAGTTCTAATTTATTTTAGTTATTTGAACCGGGTTCCGACACGTTATAATCAAATTTAATGTTTTTTGGTTAGTTTTGGTTAGTCGCCAAAATTCGGTTCGTTTTGATTAGTTTTAACTTACTTTAATTTTTGTAACCTGTTCCGATACGTTTTAGCCCGTTTTAGTGCTTTTGGTTAGTTTTGGTTCAATAAACTTTCGGTTAGTTTCAGTTAGTTCCAATTTATTTTAGTCATTTGACCCGATTCCGATACGTTATAATCAAATTTAGGTTTAAATAAACAAACTAAGACGATCTATTACGCGTATGACGTCATGAATGTGGCAAATGTAGCATGCACTTTTTGACGATTTGAGGCCCTATACTAGGAAAACAGAAACATTTTCAATGTTAAAATGCATTTTTAGATTGTCGGACATGCAGAATTGATTGGTTAAAACAAAAGTCCCGATATCATAATAATAGAAAAATTTCCCATGTGTGGCCAATATTCTGGGGGATACTGTATAACATTAGTTAAATTTAAAAACGATTTAACTATAACATTGTATCTGCCAATTTTCAGATTTAATTGTATTTCGTGCTCATTCGATTTTAGGATATGCAATAATTTTGGAAATAAGTGTGCTGGAATGTGCATTAAACAAAATTTATACATACCTTTCAGGATCGCGGAGTAACTAAAATAATGATTTTTCGCCACCGCTTCTAGTAGGACAATTCAAATAAAGGCACTTATAAACAGGCATTTTTAACAAAAATAAAATAAAGACTAATTATTTTTCGTAACGCTCTAGGACTAAACTAAAGACTCGCATGGCTCGCGTTTAGAATCACACTAGAGCTAGCCCTGACTATTTCTTGGGATGGCTGGCCATCCCAAGGAGGCGGAGCTTTAAACGAATTCTTGTTTCATGCGTTAGGCGGGAGGTTTCGCATCTGGTGTGGATTTATCTGGGATAAAGCTTTGGCATAAATAATAAAAGTAGCGATTTTATTATTCCAAGCTAATTGTAGTAAATAAGATAACTTTTCGCTTAAAAGTACTTTGTAGCGCTAGTAACGGAAAAGCATTAAAGAGACCAAAGTAAACATTTTAAATTTTGCATAAACGCAAAATCTTTGGTTTTTCAATTAACTATTGTTCACTTGAAACGCATATGGAAAACTTTTAGTCTAGATTTTATTGTACGTTTCTCCAAAACTAAAAAATAGTTATTTATACTATAAGGGATGTAAGTGACATTTACTAGTCGATGACCCTTTTGTGACAATAAAGTTCGAGACTACATCCCGTGGAG
The DNA here is from genome assembly GCA_016904865.1 of Pissodes strobi. NCBI lineage: Eukaryota > Metazoa > Arthropoda > Insecta > Coleoptera > Curculionidae > Pissodes > Pissodes strobi. The sequence goes on from MU191745.1 coordinate 5,398, forward strand.
TGTACAAGATTTTTTCTCCTCCCTGCAAAATTTATTCTTGGATTTTTATTAATTTAATTCGATACTTTTCCCATGAAATTATGAAGACAGCTCTGGCCGGTTTCTATAGCGTCAGAAACATTCTTATTTTATCAATGACGTCAAGCTGACAGTTTATTATTAAAAATTGTAAAAAATTGAAATTATTGATTTGTATAGTAGCCAAGTGGATATAGAAGAATCAGTAAATATCGCTTGTCTCTCGCTGCTGCCAGAAAAATCGAGGAAGAGGTATGAATACTTCAAGAAATGGTGCCAAACAAACACTGCTACTGTAGTTTCAGAAACCGTGCTTTTGGCGTACTCACGAAAAATCTGCTGTATGAAAGTCTCCATCAAGCTTATGGTGTGAATATTCGATGTTGAAGCCCACCCTTTTTTCATAGAGGAAAACATAGATATTTCCAAGTATCCTAAACTTCGAGCATTTTTAAAAAGAAGAAATGACGGGTACAAACCTAAAAAATCCAATGTGTTTGACAGGGAAAATGTGAATAAGTTCCTGTTTGATGCCATCGATGATATTTATTTAATGATGAAGGTTGTAATGATAATGGGAATTGCTGGAGCGTGCCGTTCTAATGAACTCTGTGTAATGAAAATGGACAATGTTGAATTAAGGCATGAAGTTATAATTGTTACAATTCCTGATTCCAAAAATGGAATGGCACGTAAATTTACAGTGACTAAAAGTGACGATGAGAAGGTTTGTTTTTTAAAATAGCTCAAAATTACATTGATATAAGATCTCACATGACGAATTTTAATCTTCGCTTGTTCATGCGATATCAAAATGGAAAGTGATTAAATCAGCCTGTCGGAGAAAACACGATTTCTTCACTTCCAAGTAAAATTGCTAAATTTCTGAACTTTGAGAATTTTAAGCAGTATACTGGACACTCCCTTAGAAGAACGTCGGCCACTTTATTAGCAAATACTATAGTTGATGTTTTAGCTCTCAAGCGACATGGGGGATGGAAATCTGCAACTATTGCGGAAAGTTATGTAGCCGAGGGCGCCGACAATAAAAAGGACGTTGCAAATAACATTTTATACATATAACGAAGCCAGAAGTCTCCTGCAGTACTTTAAGAGTAACAGAAGACTTGGTTAGAGATGGAGAATTTATGGAGTCAGAACATTCCATACAAATTGAGAAAAAACGAGAAAACTTTTATCCAAATTTTGTAAATAATGTTCGTAATTGTAATAATTGCACTATTAATATTAATTTCACTTAATATTACTCCATTTTTATAAATCATTGTTAGCTTGACGTTGTTGATGAAATAAAAAACTAAAGGTGTCTACTATGTTTGTAGTTTATACTTAATGAATACAGGGTGGCATAAATTATTACCATCCAAGGGTGGTAAGTTGACTTACAACCCGTCGTCAAGGGCAATCGATATATTTTTGGTAATTCTCACTTACGTCCTTCAAAACAGTGTCAAAATTGATTGTTTACAATACAGGAAGGGAAAATAGTATATTATTTTATATGGAGGAAAAGTGATACTTTTCATGGCGCGCTCGTGTTTAACAGCCGAACGGAGTGAGGCTGGTAATAGAGAGCAAGCCATGAAAAGTAACTTTTCCTCCAAATAAAATATGCTGTTTTTTCTTCAAATGTCGACAAATTAATGCAAAAACATCTCTTTTTAATAGTAATAATATCTAATTATTATTAAAGATAAGTGGGTTCGCAAGGCGGCTTAGACCACGGTCGTAGGTGGCCTTGTTTAGACCGGTGTCGGTGAATATGTTAACTGTCAGTGGACACTGTCAACAATAATTATTTTTTTAAGGTTGCGTCTCCGATTGCGTTTTAATTCCGTATTGATAAGCAGTTATTGAGTAAGTTCGATTAAATAATAACCATTTTGTTCCTAAATTAGTGATTTTTAGAAATGCAGTCACAAATTGAGTGATAAATACAAATTGTAGTTTAATAAATCTTGAGTTGTTGACGCTTATTTTGTTGTCTGTTTGTATTGTATCTATGTTGCTATGACAACACTTTTACCTCCGCCGGCGGAAAAGTGAAAAGTAAAGCTCCGGCGGAGGAAAAACGAAACTTCACTGCCGTCTACACAGTCGAGTAATGACGGATTTACTGACGTTTGAAGAAAAAATTTATTTTATATACCAGTTAAGAAATTTTTTGCTTGGAACAAAAATATAAAATTTATATTCAGGATATATTTGTTATCCTTAGGCGGATTACCTCAATTTCTTGAATTTTTACCAAAATTACTTACTATTAATTTCATAACTAAATAGTTATTTATTATACAACGGAAAAAAGGATTAGATTTTGGCTCGAGGTTGTGTTGCAAAAAACCGAGAGCTAAAATCTAATATTGTTCCCGTGTATAATACATTATTTTTTTCTGTGACGGTATAAAGACGGCTGTAAGATATTAAAAAGTTATTAGAATCGGAATATTAAGAGGTTTACCAATTTTAGAAACATGACGCATTATCGGCAATTAACGTCTTAGTAATAACTTATCTGTATTGTTAATATTATTTGTCAGTACTGACATTATAACCAAAACTTTTAAACCTGCTTATGAATCTTTATTCCAAAAAATTAACAGCGATGTTGAGTTTTCTTCCTCTCTACCAGAGGTGAGAGAAACAACGCCAGAAGCTTCGTCAAAAATGTTACCTGGGAAATCCAGAAATAATTATTGGCATTGATATTCTTTTTATATATTTTTTTCCCTAGGGAAAAAAGTGTTTTTTTCCCATGGTAGCAAATATGATGTATTTGCACCTGTAAAGAGGGAAAAAGCACTTTTTTCTCCGATTGACAGCAAATATTAATTTTGCAGACCCATATCAATCAGCAAAGTATTACTTTTGCTGTCCAGGCAGCAAAGTAAGTACTTTGCTGCCTAGGCAGCAAAGTGATTAGTCTCCATGGGAATAAAACGTCTGACATAAGTTGTCAAACTATAATTATTATGGACATATACATTTCCATAGCAACCAACCGTTCCAACAATTGCGATTTCTATCAAATTTTGTCTTAATTTATCACTACAGGAAAAATAAAAAGATTGTGGGAATTGTAATAATTTGCAAATATACAATATACATATATCATTATAAACAATCGGAGAAAAAATTATATGTTCAACTCGGCAGCAAAGTAGATTGACTGCCTTAGCTGAATTCCTAGCCTCGCTACGCTCGGCTATGAACTATCAGCCGCGGCAGTCAATCTACTACTTTGCTGCCTAGTAAAACAAATAACTATTTTCCCGTCACAGAAAAATATAATTTTTTTAGCATAGCTATTCTTACTACCAAATATTTTTACATTAATAAATTTATATATTTATTTACGAAATACATTCTCCGTCTTAATAATGAACTTTGAAGAATCTCTAATAAAAAAATCATTCTAGAATTTACTTTCAATTTATATGAAATTTTATCTCTTTAATAGGACTAATAATATGCATAATTATAGCAAACTTCTTTTAAGTAAAAAATTCTTAAAAATAAATTCAGTTAAAAAAAATTAAGTGTCTCACCTTTATAAGCATACAACTGAAGTGATACTTCCGAAAGAGATATTAGGAATTACCCTCGGATTCGATACTTTTTTAAAATTTTTTCCTTATTTTCCATTAATTTTTTTTTTCTATATTTTAATTTATAATTCTTTTAATAACTCTCCGTATAATTTTTTTTATTAATTTCTTATTCTTAGTGGTTTTTATAATACTTTTATTAACTCTCCGAACAATCTTTTGTTTTTTTATTATTATTTTATTTTCTTATTTCGTTTTATAATACTTTTATTAACTTTCCGAACATTTTTTTACGTTTTTTCATTTTTTTCTTGTGTGTTTTTTCATAAAGCATTTTTTTCTTCTCATTTTTGCCATCCTCCTATTCGTATCTGGAATCCTTCGCTTTTTTTCGCCGAGAACCCTGTTTCTGTAACTTTTTTTTTATTAATTTTCTTTTCTTATTTCGTTTTATAATACTTTTATTAAATTTCCGAAAAAAAATTTACGTTTTCTTCAACTTTCTCCCATTTTTTCGAAAAATTTTGGGTATCCGGGAGGTGAGTGGGGGGGTGGGGGTGGGGGAGGGTATAAATTACTATAAATCCTCTCCCTCCTCAATAATGACCGCGTGGGCAGAGATATCGGCAAAAAACGGTTTCTTCCCCAAAATCCCCCCTTAAATTGTAGTCCCCTTCCCCTTCCGTATGGTCAAAGGTAGCCCCCTATGAGGCGCACCTATCATACAAATTTCGACCCCGCAGCACTTTCCGCTCTCCCGAAATTAATTATTTTAGTATTTTCTTCCCCCCCCCCTCTACTGGCTGAACGGGGGGGGGGGGGTTCAGTTCCTGTCTAAGATCCTCATTTTACCCCGGCTACATGTCCTGAAAATTTCAACCCTTTAGCTATACTGGAACATGGTTGATTAAAGGGGCTTGTCGCTTTGATAACCGTTTCAACTTTGATAAGCGTTTCACTTTGATAAGCGTTTCACTTTGATAAGCGTTTAATTTTTTCTGACTTTACCCTCGCTAAAGAAGTTTCACTTCAAAAATTATTGACCTCCAAAATGTTTTTTTTAGTCATCTATTCTAAATAGATTTTTTCGACTTTTCTACAAATAAGCCCTTTTGGCTTATTTAAATGTCTAGAGTCTAGGCCCACGAGATGAACGACCCTAGTCAAAGATTTTTTGTACTTTCGATTCAGGCCGTTTTTAAAAATCTAATTATC